>NCQV01123606.1:0-15946 GCA_002740545.1 Lophocereus schottii
CATACATACATACATACATACATATGCATCGAGACTCTCAATCTCCATGGATGACATCAAAACCACCAACTTTTCACCGCATAATACATCAAAACTTTAAATCGATCCTAGTTATTGGTGGGCAAGTGCATCATCATCCTAGGAGTTGGGCTTATCAAAATCTTACTCAATCGCACTTGGCTGATACAGACTATATTATCAACTTATCAACTTGTAAAGCAAGCTTTTCCAATAGCAGTATTGCTCAAAAGGTAGCACCAAGTAGTGCATACCTTAAAGAAATACCTATCATTTCCAGTTCTACTATTATTTTTGACTCTTTTTTAAAATCTTTTTTATTTTTCCAGAAAGAAAAAACAAAAGTAACTATGTACATAAACAAGTGGGGGGTTAATCATGGAAGGCTAAGACTCGATGATAATGACGAAGTACAAATAAGGACTGAATTCGTAGCTATAATGAACTATCAAGGTTAGAACTAGGGCCTTGAATGACACACTTAGGACAAAAATCTATTATGCACATCATACTAGTATACAAGGTAATGGTCAATGTACAAGGGATCAAAGTCAATTAAGGTAGGACAAAACTCCCTATGACCGCTAAGTATTTTCTTTAAGAAAACAAATCTCTTTTTTTCTTTTTTCAAAAAAAGTATGCGCATAAAATAAACCCACAATAATAAATATAGAAATATAAGAGACAAATTGAAAAAGGAAAAAAGATTTATACCAAAAAAAAAAAAGAAAGAGAAAAAAGGGAACGAATTTACTAGGTTAGGTGCTAGGCACACCTAAACTATCACCTCCTCAAGATCGGGCTACAGAAGATTAGAGGAGTCACTCCTTCCTTATCTCAAGATCTAAGCCACCAATTCAGATGCCGTTGAAGCTCGCAGGAGCTTATTGAACACCTAAGCATCCAACTCAGATGAATGTAAGTAAGAGCGCACAAACATATATCTAGGAATGATAGTAAATGCTCTCCTAAGCTTATCAAATTCCTTGAAAAAATCTATAGAATAATCATATGCAATAGCCAACCTGATTTTTCGAGGCATGTCTTCTAAGTACAAACTATAAGGATCAAGGAAAGGGTCACACCTTATAAAGGTACATAAGGACTCAAAATAGTCAGCCTCAATCCCCTCAAGCACAACATGAGAATCAATAGGTGGAAGATGGCAACACTGACGAGAAGGGGAGGGTAGTGAGCATGAAGGAAAAGCATAGAAACTATCAACCAGATCGAGGGACACATGGTTAATAAGATCAAGACTAGATGAAACTGTAACCATAATATTGACACATGTCGTCCTTGTGAAAGTTTCATCAAGATCATGCATGTTAATAAAAACATTATCTGACTCACAACATATGTCATCCTCATCAACATTAGCGTCAAAATCAAATGTCCTACCTACCTTGATCTTCATTGTTTGGGGTCACAGGGAAGGTGGATCAGGAAAGGTCATGATAAATGAAGTGTTGTTTAAGGGTGCTACGTAGGGGTGGAACAACAAGAGGTAAAGTAGTTCAGGGTCGGTTAAGTGCTTTTTTTGGTCCAACTCTACAGTAGGAAAAGACGCATCATTATCACACAAATTAACATCAAGCTTAGGGGACCTAATTAAACCTAAGGTCGTTCTCATGTGATAGGTCATACTCCCGTTTATAATTATCAAACTCAACTTGTTTGCTCATTCATTAGCTCTATCATGCTAGCAAGCCTAGCAAAACTATCATTACAAATATGATAAAGACGAGAATTACTGTCATGGCTAGAACAATCGCAAATCTCACACACTAGAGGGGCATAATTAGGAATGTAGGAGGATGGGGTGTAAGAATCTACACAACTAGTCTCAAATTCATAAGTATCCCCACCCAAGCACTCAAGCAAATCCTAAGACTCCATCAATTTTTCTAATGTAAAAATCTCAATGCTCTAAAAGAGCATAAGTCTCACAATTCATACCCTTCTAGATTGTATTATAAATTTCCTACTTGTCTAAGTAATAACCACAATGAGCAAGAAAAGCTTGTAATCTATCATAATATTTCCAAAATAATTTATGCTCATAGTGAGGAAAGTGGAAAATTAGCAATTTTTTTCAATTATTTTTTTAGCCTAATCTCCAATACTTAAGCGAGCTTCAATATTGAAAAACAACTCCCTAGCAATGGTGTCAAAAACCTAATAAGTAAAAATGCCACAAGCACACGGAATAGCTACAACTAGTAACCAGCGCGTACGAGTTGTATCCACTAGGAGTTATGTTTCCAATTATCAAAACCAATTTGCGTGTTTCAAGCTAGACCAAATAATGGGCGATAGGAAGTAGAACTAAACTACTAAAGCAAACAAAAAGGACTTTGATTATAATTAAACGTAAGATAGACCAACTAATCAAGTCGAACTTTCAGCTCCCCAAGTTATGCTAGCATTCAATGATGATCAGTCACACCGCCAAAGCTCATCTAAGCCTTCTTTCAAGGATCAAATGCTAGTTTAATTGTTCTAGCCACCTATTTTCATAGAGTTAGTTCAATTAAACTACAAGAGTGGCAACCTAAGACCTAGCTAAGATTCAAAATATTTTCATGTCTAGCTATCCTCTATACCCGCATAGAACAATTAACTTTATCTTTTAGCATCAATCAATTACTCCAAAACAGGGATGAAACCTCTTCTAAGCATTTCATTAAACACTTAGCATGCGTGAGAGAAAACTTTAAATTCAAGTATAAACAAGGTAAGCTAAAGCTTAAACAAAATCAACTAGCCATCTTAAAGGCCAACTAGAACCAAGGATAACAACTTTAAGCACAACTAAGTGTCAATAAAATAAGAAAAACAAAGAACTAATAAACTAGGACAGAAACTAAATGCATGAAACTAAAGAGAGAAAGAGATAAGGAGCTTAGACTTGAATTATTCTCCACCTAAATTTGGAAGTACAAAGTATGCATGAACTAACCTAAATTATTCTCCACCTGATAGGATTTGAAAGTGGCTAAGATAAACCCTAATTAAGCCTTCAGCAAAAGGCCCCTCTAAAAATAATTACTATTCTTACATAAATAATCTCTAAAGTTTGATTGGCAAGTTTGCACGGCCCTACAAAATTTCTGCAAGATACACATGATCATGCAAAAGTGCAAGGCCAATCGTATGACTCTCGAGTTTTGCGAACTTATCAATATGCACGGCTGTGCAAAAAATGCACGGCTAGGTGTGTATCTCTTTAACTTTTTCATCGCTTTTAAAAATTTTACACAGTAGGCCACGTAAAACCCTTGTTTTTTCTTAGAGCTTCATTTAATTTTCATTGTTTTGAACCTAATTCTTGCTACCTCTAGGATTAATATTATTTCCTACAATATAAACAAAAATTAAATAAGAAGTCCATAAATTACAATTTATTACAGGCAAAAGTCAGATAAATAACGGTATAAATTACGATATTTGGGACCAAACACTCATAGCTACTTAGTTGGCTATGCTTGTGTGATATCGAAGCTTGGCGGCCAAGGGTCCTAAGACTCAATGCCCATTTTATTTCGCCATGATGGTGGTCTGATGATGCCAACTTTCATCGCGATGGTGCTTGATAGTGTGAGATATAAACTTGGCCGCTGAAGGTCCTGAGATTTGGCATCCACCAACTTTCACTGTGACGGTGGCCTAACAGTGTAAGATCCACACTTGGCTGCTAAGGGTCCGAAGATTTGGTTTCTGCCAACTGTTGTCGTGATGGTGACCTGATAATGTGAGATCCAAACCTAGCCACCAAGCGTCCTAAAATTTGACGTCCACCAATTTTTGCTATGATCTTGGCTTGGTGATGTCCTATTGTGCCATGAGCCTGTAATATTATTAAAATGTCCCATTAAGTGGGGAGCTAGTGGATTTTTGAATTTATGACTTTACTTTCATCTAGTGTACTTATCCTTTCACCGGATTAGCATGCCTATCATCGTTTACAAGGACTTTTGGATTTTGTAAACTCTGTGAGGGCTTTTTCTTTATTTACTTGCTCGTATCTTCTTGCCGATGCTTTCCTCCATTATTATGAAAGCCAGTGCATGCTTTGAATGACTTAAGTGCTTTGGAACTCAGCCAGGATCCTATAGCTGTCATTTCTTTGCTTCTTCTTGTCATGCATGATAGATTTACAAATGTGGACTTACTGCTTTTCTTCAAATGTGCAACTAATCCTAGTCGAGCCCCCCCCGGCCAGTTTCTTCTCTTGTTTGTCACTTATAGATTGTTGTAGTTCATGGTGAAGCTAGTGTTTATGGTTATGATTCCCCTTGAATATTGCTCGGGTCCCCCGTGTCACTATTTCCTCTTTTTCTTCGTGTTTTTCTTTCTTGTTTTTGCTATTTGATTGATCTTCCCAAGATTGCATGTATAGTAAGCGGTACCAGTCGGGTCCCTATGCTAACAATTCTCTTTTTTACTTCTTGTTTTTATGCACATTGGACTCTTGAGCCTTATATTCTTCTCCCGTATTGCTTACCTAGGTAATGGTCGAGTCCCTCCCTTGATTTTGGTCCTTTCTTTTGCTTTCTTTCTCTTGACTTTGACTAATTTGTCTTAGGGCTTTTAGCAAAGTATTCTTCAAGTGTAACCCGACCGGTTTCTATTCCTTTTGCTTTTGCCTCTTCTTCTGTAAATAGCCCCTTGGCTTTGCATAAATCACATCGACTGCTTACATTGCATTTGAGTGTGCATGTTTCCTCTTAACCGTTGCATTTTCTCCTTCTTTATTAGAAACCTTATAGTTGTATTCAAAAAACCATGAGTGTAAGAAGAGCTCATCAACCCCATAAGATAGAATGGCTCCCATAAAATTTCGTCATCAAAAGGGAATGGAGACTTTTTGATGCTTAGGATGGACATAACCTTTTATTAGATATTGGTCGTCATATAACTAGCCATGCTGCCAGGAATGTAGTAAGTGTCCTTCCTCTTTTGCCTACCTTAAGTACAAATAAGAATATGATGTTTTTCTTTCTTTTTAGGATGATCTAATTAGGTGTGCAGGTGCCTCTAGGAAATTTATGAAGGAACTAGATGTAACACCCTAGCCCGATTAACCTTTAATTACTTACTTCAATGAATATTAGGGCTAGCGAGAAACGTTATGGAGCTAGGGCTTTATTGCCATCCTTTATGGATAAGGCTATACGTGAGAACCAAAGGCGGTTGGAGGGTAGCCCTAGGATATATTACACAAAACAACTCGAGTTTAACCCATCTCCAAGATTTTACAAGCTAAGTTATATGACCAAACTCAGTCCAAAATGAATTCACATTCTGTGCAACATTCATTAGCAACTTAAAAGCAAAACTACATCTACAAAACATTTAAACAGATACAAGAAATAACATCAGCTACCTTGGGGCACGCCTTCTGGGCCTTAGCATCCTTGTATCCTACCTATTCTCTGCTTATTTCTCCTTCCCGAAAAATAGTTCGAAACCACAAAGCCATAGAAAATGAGCGATTGCTCAACACGTCGTCCTTGTACAGTTAAATGGGCTTTTACAGGAGTCAGTGAGTGCGTGTGCATTATTAAAACAGTGCTTGCAAATGTTCTTTGAGAAAATTAAACTAAATAAACAGTTAACAATTAATTTTTCAGCCTGGATTAGGACCCTATGTCTTTGAATAGCAGCCATGGTAATTACAATGAACTATGAATTCCTGTTTCATGGGAACGGCTCACAATGAATTCTGCTAGCAAATACTTATGAACACTGAACATGGCTTATTAACCAATGAACACTGAAATGGTCCTAAAGGTTCCAATGGCTGAATAAAAATTTGCTAACATTTATAAATGTAAATTTAAATATCTTTAAGGGGTACAAGCAATAACGTACTCGGAATGAATTAAATTTCCCATTTTCTTTTCTTTTTCTACGAGTCGGTTCAAGTTCGGTGTTTGGGGACATTTACTTAAGTAAGTCTTCATTCCTTAATGTCAGTATATATATATATATATATATATATATATATATATATATATATATATATATATAGAGTTATAGTTATAGTTATAGTTATAGTTATAGTTGTAGTTATAGTTATCATAATTAATAAGAATTGGCTAACATTACATGCTTTGACTTGAAAATACATTGTGGTTCTTTCCCTTTTTGCTAATCTACAAAAAATAATCACAGTATTCTCTTTATTCATTTTGGCTCGTCTTTGATAACTCCAACTTCGTTTGGAAATTGACTAACCATCCTTAGTCACTTGACTAACTCGACTAAACCTCGTATGGGTTTTGGCTTATATGATTACTAACAAATATTCTTTTTACTTAGCCATAACAAGATATTCACTTACTCCCTTTGTTCTTTATTATGGTCAAGTATCACGAATTGCCCCACAATCTCACGAGCTACTTAATTATCCTTCTAAGTATAACTTTATCACCCACTCCCCTCCCTCCATTTTGACTAAGTTTCCTTACAAACCCCCTTTGATTAGTTTACTCCACTATCTAATAGTGTTTTTACCTTCATGAACTCGTACAATCTCAATTCAATCCACTTCATTCAAACAACCAAATTCCAACATCGTTCATATAATCGAATCTAACATCATTTAACTAATCTAACTCCCTCATCGTTCACACAAGTGAAACCCAAGTCCAATCAAATAACCTAATTAAATCTCTTTATAACTTACACTCACCACATCCAAATACACAACCTAAATAAATCTTTTCATGGTTTATATTTATACAACACCTATACACGTATAACCCAATTAAATCTGAGCACTAAGCTAGTATTCATCAAGATTAATCTAATAAACACTACCAATATCTCATGAAATTGGGTCCTAAAAAGGGAGTAGAATTACCTTGGTTAAAGGGTGGATTGTGGAGGCCGAGGGTGGAGGTGGTGGTAGCACTCGCTAGTGCTGGCGGTGCTGGCCAAGGAAGTCGGCGCTGGTGCAACAAAGAAGACAGTAGAGGAGCAGAGAGAACCAGGGGGTATCGAGCGTGTCTCTCGGCCCTTCTTTCTCTCACTCCACTTCCTTTTGATTTTTTTGTTGTTTTGATGATTTATTTCTCTCTTTGACTTTCCTGAATGTTCGTTTTTTTTTTTTCAATTCATTTGGTTGATTATGGCCATTTAGTCAACCCAATTTAATGTCATGCTTATCTAAGATACATGGCTTAATCTCATTCGCCTTCCGAATTTTCTTAATTATTAAGAAACTTTTATGGCGCGTTAATTTCCCGATCGTGCTCGGATACCTCATAATTTATTTTATTTCATTAATCTTACTACTCCGCAATATCATTTATCATTTTACAACTTTAAGAAAATTATGTATTATCACATATTTGTAACACAACGGGCGTTCTACTCAAACAAATTTTGCATGGCTCACTCCTCTAAAATGACTATAATTATTTACATAATGTCATATTTGAAATTAATTTAAGCATGACTAACTATTGGGGCATCACATCCTCCCCCCTTAAAGAAACTTTTATTCTTGAAACTTATGTTGTACGTACCTCTCAAATAAATGTGGATATTGATGTCCTATTTCATCTTCACTTTCCCATGTAGCCTCTGAGACTCCATGATGAGTCCATATAACTTTAACCAACAGTATAGTCTTATTGTTAATTGTTTTATCCTTTGATCCACTATCTGTTGCAGGTTGCTCTGCATAGGTTAATTCGTCTGCCTCAACCTTTAATCATGTATATACTTGCGAAGTTGAGAAATGTGGAGCATGTCATGCACATGTTGTAGTTCAGGGGTCAGAGTTAGGTGATATGCGGTAGGACTGATTTTCTCAATGATGTCATATGATCCCACAAAGCGTGGACTTAATTTTCCTTTAACGTTACATCTCCGTAGCCCCTTTACAGGAGAAATTTTCAAGAATACTTTATTCCCTTCTTCGAACTCGAAAGGCTTTCGTCTTCGATCCGCATATATTTTCTTCCTGTCCTATGCTACTTTCATGTTTTGCTGGATGACTTTGACCTTATCTACCATTTCTTACATCATTTCCGGTCCCACAACTAGAATATCGTCCAAGTTATTCCAGTAAAGAGGCATTCTACGTTGTCTGCCATAGGCTGCCTTAGAAGGAGCCATTTTAATAGTAGCTTGATAACTGTTATTGTAGGAGAATTCTACTAGGGGCAAGTATTTCTTGCATTTTCCTTGAAAATCCAATACACAAGCCCGTAACATATCTTCAACTGCTTGACTTACTCTTCCGGTCTGCCCATCCATCTCAGGGTGGTAGGAGCTGTTAAACTATAACTTTGTACGAAAGCCCATCTGTAGCGCTTTCCAAAACCGAGATTAAAATCTTGAGTCCCTATCTAAAATAATGTCCTAGGGTATACCATGTAAGTATCACTTCTTTAATATAAATCTGTGCCAACTTATCAACATTCCAGGAATCATGTATCGCCACGAAGTGAGTGGATTTGGTAAGTCTATCCACTATCACCCAAATGGCATTCTTCTCCCACAGGTCGTTGATGCTCAGCTTTGGCTTTCTGGCAGGTGAGACACTTACTCACATACTCAACTATGTCTTTTTTCATGTTATTCTACCAGAAGGCCTGCTTTAAATTTCTACACATTTTCATTCCTCTCGGATGAACAGAATATCTGGTATTATGAGCCTCAGCTGTTATCCTTTCCTTTAACTCTTCCTTTTGTGGCACACAAATTTGATTCTGAAATTTGATAACTCCATGTTTATTGTTCCACAAATCCCAATGCCTTCGCCTTGCTTATACCCTCTCTAATCCTTTTCACTTCTTCATCCCTTGTTTGTGCCTGTTTAATCTCATCTAAAAAAGTGGGCTGAACTACTAGAGTACCCAAGAACAATCTTGGTTCTCCAAGAAATACAACTCGACACCCATTTTTTTCCAAATCTCCCAAAATTTCTAGTTGTACTACTCTCATAGTGTTAACACTATGGTGTGTCTTTCGGCTTAACGCGTCTGCAACCACATTAGCCTTTCCTGGGTGGTACTGTATTTGAAGATCATAATCTTTCAAAAGTTATAACCATATACGCTGTCTCAAATTTAATTCTTTTTGGGTGAAGATGTATTTGGGACTCTTATGATCAGTAAAAGTCTTGTAAGGGCTACAATAAAGGTAGTGTCTCCAAATCTTTAGCATGAAAACCACTGCAGCTAGTTCCAAGTCATGGGCAGGATAATTTTTCTCATATAGCTTCAGCTGCCTAGAAGCATAAGCTATAACCCTCCTATCTTGCATCAAGACACATCCTATGCCTTGCCTAGAAGCATCACTATAAATGGTAAAATCTCCTCCTTCAACTAGTAGGGCTCAGACTGGGGCAGTGGTGAGTTTATGTTTTACTTCCTAGAAGGCCACTTCACACCTATCATCCCACTCAAACCTTGTAGTCTTTCATAATAAGTTGGTGAGAGGTCAGGGAATTCTTGAAAAATCTTAAACAAATCACCTATAGTACCCGGCCATTCCTAGGAAACTTCAAGCCTTAGTGATGTTGGTAGGCCTCGGCCACTCAGTAACCACTTTCACCTTTTGCTGATCCACCTTTACTCCTTCTTTAGAAATTACATGCCCCAGAAAGGTCACTTCTACTAACCATAATTCAGGAGAGCTTAGCATGGGGTTTATGTTCCCTAGGGGTTTGTAATATAATCCTTCGATGTTCGCTATGCTCCTTTTTTGTTTTGGGGTAAATTAAAATATCATCAATGCATACAACCATAAATTTGTCCAAATTCAATCTAAACACTTGATTCATCAAGTCCACAAAGGCTACAAAAGCATTGGTTAACCCAAACAGCATGACCGTGAATTCATAGTGACCATAACGAGTCTAAATGTCATCTTAAGGATATCTTCAGGATTGATTCTCAGCTAGTGATACCCTGACCTAAGGTCAATCTTCGAAAAGACACTCATTCCTTGTAGTTTATCAAATAAATCATTAATCCTAGGCAAAGGGTACTTATTCTTCATAGTGATCTTATTCAATTCCTTGTAATCCATGCATAATCTCAAAGTACCATCCTTTTTCTTTACAAATGACACTGGTGCTCCCGATGGGGATATGCTTAGTCTTATATATCCCTTTTGCAACAAATTTTCCAACTGTACCTTTAACTCTCTTAATTCGGCGGGTGCCATCCTATATGGAAGTTTTGAAATAGCACACGCTACAGGCTCTAATTCTATTTTGAAGTCAATCTTCCTATTAGGTGGTAATCCAAAGATTTCTTTCTGGAACACATTTGGAGATTCTCTGACCACCGGAATATCCTTAAGTTTCACTTCTTCCTTTCTATCTTCCATGGCACAACATAAGTACGCCTCACATCTTTGCCTCACCGGTTTTCAGACTGCCATCAGGGATATCGCTGGACATTCAGCTTTACTATTGTTTCCCAAAAATATATTTTTCCTCCCTCTTTTCCTTTTAAGGACACTCTTTGTTTTTAACAATCAATCTTTGCCTCGTGCCTTGCCAAGCAGTCCATTCCTAGAATTATATCAAATTCGAAGAGGTCTAACTGTATCAAATTGCTTTGAAAATCCTCCTGATTTAGAATAACTTGGCAATTCTGGAACTTAACGTTACACTTCACAATTCGACATGTTGGCATACTTACATCCAAATCTAGAGGATGCTGATATGCCTTCATCCCTATCTAGGACGTAGCTTTTGATAAGATAAAGGAATGTTAGCTCTAGAATCAAATAAAACAACAAAAGGTGTTGAATTGAAAGTAAGTGTACCAGTCACAACAGTTCCTGCATTGTCTACTTGCTTTTTGTTGATCACATATACTCTTCCCTCTTGATGACCGGTCGCAGGAGCTGTACTCTTACCTTGTTTAGAACCTTGACCATAATCCTTACCCAATGGGGTAGGCCTAACAGGACTGTTGGCAGTCAAATGGTTTGGGTCACCACACCAAAAACAACGATTAGTCCCCACTGTACATTGTACGGTATTGTGGTTCATATGGCCACACTAAGTGCAATGCTTCCCCGTAGAGACTGAACCTTGAGGTTTCGGTTTCATGGGGGTAGGTTTCTTGCTAGGAAATCCTCCAGCTTGCCTACCTCTGTCATCCCATCTTTTCTTAGGGTTAACTAGATTGATCATTCTTAACTTAGTTTTCACCCGTTCAATTTCAACAGCACGTTCATACAGTTATTGGCTAGTTTATATAGGCTATCCCACTCACCGGTTCCAAATATAAGGCACCAAGCCTTTGTCAGACCTTAGCATCCTCATTTTTCCCGTAGCTACATATTAAGAGGCAAACCTCAAGAGTTCAGCAAAACAGCTGGCATACTCCATCGCAGACAAACTACCATGCCTCAGGGTTAGGAATTCCCATTGCTTTTGTTTCTATAAATGCATTGGATAGAACTTGGCACGTAGTGCCTCGCTAAACTGACTCCAAGTGGCCTCGAAGTTTTGAAAAGTAGGCTTTACCATTCCCACCAAATGTCAAACTGTCCTATAAGATACAAAGCTCCAATGTTTATGCGTCTGTTATTAGGGGCTTCTATAACATCAAATATCTTTTCCATCTGCCTAACCCATTTTTCAAGTAACACTGGGTCTTTCTGGCCATCATAGATTTTTGGATTCTGCTTTGCAACCCTATCAAAGAACTTATTTTCCCATTCATCTTTTCCAGATCCCGAGCCCTTAAGTTTCTTTGCCACCTCAGCTACAATCTTTGTCATTAGTTTAGGATCTAGATCATCCAATATTCCCTTTTTGCTGTTAACATTCTCAATAATCAGGGGTCAATTAACAACTTACTGGCTTCTTTGTGGAGTCACTGCTGGGGTATTTTGATTGACGGAATGAGCTGGTATATCTTCCTCAGCATTTACTTACAAATCATTCTACAAAACATTGTTATTTGGATCTGCCACTCTGTTACATATGCACAAACATATTAGCCCTCGTCAATTCGCCTTTGGCACAATTATATATTTATGTCATGATCAGTCTTGATTATACAACTCCTCTAATTTTACCCTTGCTTGTTCTTCAATTACCCGTCTTGCCAAGCAACTATCCCTAGCCAAGCCATTGCATTTCTTTATTCAAGTTTTTTCATTTTATTAGAAGGTGTACTCATGTTCATAGAACTTGTACTCTTTATTAGATTAACCACTACATATGTTTCATACATAACCACCACACAAGTTTCATACATGTAGATGCTACCAACACATTTTACATGAGTCCACCGGAAGTATAATCGTCAAGGTGGCTATATAAAAGGCCCACTTCCTTTGCAAAATGAGTGGGTGAGGTTAGGTTAGCACTACTCTAACCTTACAACCTAAGATCCTGCCCCCTACTAGGGTTAGTTTTCAACATACTATTATATATTTATATTTTCACAAAACTACTAATGCTTCACCATTTCGACTACCTCTTACACCGACTAACCTCCTTGCTTTCTTTTCCAATTCCACCCTCTTGTTTGATAATCTGGGCGCTGCTGTTATTGGTCTCGAACCCTGAACTCCAAGAATCCTCATCAAAACTTATCTCTATGACTTCTAGAGACTCAGGAAGATCAATCACGCTCACAACATTATCCGAGTCGCTAGACCCATCGTCATTCTCCCCACCCCATATGTCATACCCGTCGTCTCCTGCCTAGATATTCGATATGTCAGTATCATAACCTTCATCGTTCATTAGGGGTTTGGAAGCAAGTGGCGACGGACAAGGAGGATCTCCTCCCTAGGGAGATCCCGAAGCTTGTGGGGGATTTTGGGGATCCCCTAAAGGCACAAGGGGTCCATGCGCCGCCATCTGTCATTGGCACAAAACACTCATTAATCCCCATAATACGTATATATATGTATACATACTTAATAAGAATCCCTACACGTCGAAACACACTTGCCTATATTTATTTTACTGCATTTCACACCCATATGTTATCCCTTAGGTTTAAGATCGTTTTCCACGCTCAAGCGATCGCACTATTGCTAATCTCATTTCTCTCCTCTATACCTACTTAAGGCGCCTTAATGATGTATCAACAAGAGTTAACCATACCAATACCCGCAACCGTGCTCTAATACCACTACTGTAATACCCCAGCCCGATTAACCTTTAATTAACTACTTTAATGAATATTAAGGCTCGCTATGCAGCTAGGGCGTTACCGTCGTCCTTTACAGACAAGGGTATACGTGAGAACCAAAGGCGGCTGGAGGGTAGCCCCAGGATATATTACACAAACAACTCGAGTTTAACCTGTCCTCAAGATTTTACAAGCTAAGTCATATGACAAAACTCAGTCTAAAATGAATTTACATTCTATGCAACATTCATCAACAACTTGAAAGCAAAACTACATCCGCAAAACATTTAAATAGAACAAGAACTAACATCAGCTACCCTGGAGCATGCCTCCCGGGCCCTTAGCTTCCTTGGGTTCCTACCTACTCTTCGCTTGATTCTCCATCCCTAAAAGCAGTTGGAAACCACAAAACCATAGAAAATGAGCGATTGCTCAATACGTTATCCTTGTACAGTTAGATGGGCTTTTACAGGAGTCAGTGAGCACTCACGCATTATTGACTTGAAATACCTCATTGTTCTTTCCCTATTTGCTAGTCTACAAAAAATAATTACAATATTATCTTTACTCATTTCGGCTCATCTTTGCTAACTCCAACTTTGTTTGGAAATTGACTAACTATCCTTAGTAACTTGACTAGCTCGACTAAACCTCATATGGATTTCGGCTTATACAATTACTAAAAAATATTCTTCTACTTAGCGATAATAAGAAATTCACTTACTCCTTTTGTCCTTCTTTATAGTAAGTATCACAAATTGCCTCATAATCTCACGAGTTACTTAATTCTCCCTCCAAACATAACCTTATCACCTACTCCCCTCCCCCCATTTTGACCAAGTTTCCTTACAACCCCCCTTTGATTAGTTCACTCCGTTATCTAGTAGTGTTTGTACCTTCATGGACTCTTATAATCTCAATTCAATCGACTCCATTTAAACAACCGAATTCCAACATCATTCATATAATTGAATCTAACATCATTTAGCTAATCTAACTCCCTCATCACTCACACAAGCTAAACCCAAGTTCATTCAAATAACCTACTTAAATCTCTTTATAACTTACACTCACCAGATGCAAATACACAACCCAAATAAATCTCTTCATAATTTATATGTATACAACACCCATACACATATAACCCAATTAAATCTGAGTAAGAAGCTATTATTCATCAAAATTAATGTATTAAACACTACCAATATCTCATGAAATTGGGTCCCAGAAAGGGAGTAGAATTACCTTGATTGAAGGGTGGATTGTGGAGGATGAGGGCGGTGGTGGTGGTGGGACTCGCCGGTGCTTGGTTGGCGCCGGTACAACAGAGAAGACAGCAGAGGGGCGGACAGAAACAAGGGGTGTCGGTGGGGTCTCTCAACCCTTCTCTCTCTCGCACTCCACTTCCTTTTGGTTTTTTTGTTGCTTTGATGCTTTATTTCTTTCTTTGGCTTACCAGAACATTTGTTTTTTTTTTTCAATTCTTTTGGCTGATTATGGCCATTTAGTCAACCCAATTTAATGCCATGCTTATCCAAAACACATGGCTTTATCTCATTCGCCTTCCGAATTTTCTTAATTAGTAAGAAAATTTTATGGCATGGTAATTTTTCGGTCTTGCTCGAATACCTCATAATTTATTCTATTTCATTAATCTTATGACTCCGCAATATCATTTATTGTTTTACAACTTTAAGAAGATTATGTATTATCACATATTTGTAACACATACGACGTTCTACTAAAAAATAATTTTTACGTGGCTTACTGCTCTGAAATAATTATACTTATTTACATAATGTCATATTTGAAATGAATTTAAGCGTGACTAACTATTGGGGCACCAACTAGAACCTGGAGAAGTTCAGACTCGCTCAGTGTTCGAGCATACATTGTTTGATGCCTTCTATTCAGCACTAAATGGAGTATCAGATTTAACTGACCACTGCATTACTCATAGGGTGGTTGAGAGATTTTGGGATGCCACCAACACTTTTCACCTTCCACTTGGGGAAGCGATTATTATGCCTTATGATTTTGTTATGCTAATGGGCCTTGCATTTGCAGAGGAGTCGTTAGTGTATAAGGAAGATTTCCATACCATCATAATCAGCTTCTTTTCTTTGGTCCTGTTATAGAATTTATTCCTGGTGAGGACCGATTTTCTTATAGCATTCTAGTGTACTTGATAAATGATGATGAGCGGTGAGCACAACATTCTCCTTAGCAGCAATCTTGCATCATTTTCTCTCTTCTTCTTAACCTGACCATGTTTGCTGACCTTGGTAATTACTGTTATTTTCATTATTTAAGGCCTGTTCTTTTCATTGATAAATTGGATTGATAAAAGGGTGAAACTAGTTAAGGTAGGTTGAAGTGGGTTGAAGTTGGTATTTTTTGTTGAAGTGGGCTGAAGAAGACTGAAGTGGGTTGAAGGATGTTGAAGTGGGCTGAAGTTAGTATATTTTTTATATGATGGGTTGAAGTTGCTGAAAATAGTGAGAATAAAATTTTGAAAGAGGTGGGTTAAAGTTAGTTGAAGTGGGTTGAAGTACGTTGAAGTGGATTGAAGTGGTTTAATATTGGTATTTTTTTTTTTTATTGAAGTGGGTTGAAATTAGTTGAACTGGGTTGACGTGGATTAAAGTAGGTTAAAGTCGGTAAATTGGAAAAGACCAACAAAAAGAACAGGTTCTTAGTCAAAACTTGGTTGATCTGAATAAAGTATGAAATTTAAACTAGAGAGTTCCTATGTATTCCACCTTTATTAGAGGGATGCACCAAGGTGTACG
>NCQV01123625.1:0-11388 GCA_002740545.1 Lophocereus schottii
ATTTAATCGTTAAAAACTCACACAGCTACTAAAAATACGATTTTATAATGTAAAGGCAAGACAGACAACTTAACGTAAAAATAACGAAGGCGGGTCTGACACCAACTTAGCATGCGCAGATTTTCTTCCACCTGTCACAACGAAAACCTGGGAAAAAGGGGAAATAGTAATGGGATGAGCAACCACACGCTCAGTGAGCACTTCCCGGCTACTTTAAAACCAAAATCAATTGCAGGCAATAATAGTAATAATAGCCACATATCACGCATTTATACTTTACTGTCAAATTAAGTAATCATTGTCCCCAAGGAAAGATTACCATCCTTAAACATCATTCCGGCCACTCAACTCATTTTCAGGCCCTTAATAACCAAACTTCCCTACTAGTAAGCATTCAAGCACATAGACAAGTAGGTAACAAGGATTACGTAAAACATTTTCAAACTTGCTTTAGACAACGAAGTGACTCATGATATGTTCCAAGAATAGTTTACAAATCACGTTAGCTACTTCAAGACTCATAATTCTTTCTAAACGTTTCTGAACTACTTGTGTTGGTAAGAAAGACTTGACAAGAGCTTTTTGTCGCGGGGTATACACTTTTGAAAACTGAAAAGATCTGGGCTTTACTAGAATACAACCATATTCCCTTAAAAGAATTCTTTTAAACCATACTTGGAATCACATTCATAAAACATGCAAGTAAACGTTCTTTCTTTTCTTGAAAATGCTCTAATTAGCCTCTTGAATCTTACATTCTTTAAAGGGAAAATCTCTTTCATTCTAGTCCTCTAATGACTCTTACGAGTTTTTCAAATCTTATTCAATACGACCTCAGAATGGCCCTTAAAAATCTTTCTTTTCTGAAATACTTAAATTGGTGAAATGCCCACTGCTTTTCTTACTCATCAGGTAAAATGCTCCTAGCATAAAATAATCAGATTGTGTCAGCTAGGGGCGGTCTACACTTACTCTAAGTGAGATATTACTCACAACTCACGTTATCCACGGGGTATAAGTACTTAACATTTGGACCAAAATGCGTCTTAGCAGTGCAACTCTAACATCGATATTGTCCTCTATGGGGCAACAGCTCACACCAAGATAGTCATGTCTTGAGTCTAGTCTGCCCCAAGTTTTATCACGTGTCACACATCATAATGTATGTATCTGGGGAGCAGCTCACACCAAGATAGTTATATCTTGAGTCCAGTTTCCGTGAATAGCTTATGGCATCCTTACGTCTAGTTCCCAACATTACCTTTAAGGGAAACAACTCACACCATCTTTGCGTACAGTTTGCACCCTTAAGGTCTGGCCAATTGCCTAGCACTTTCTTAGCCTTAAACTTTATATTTCATCTCTCTTTTTAGTTGCTTAATTTATTGAAATCTCGCTTTCTAACAAAATGACCCATAACCTTTGTAATGGTTTATGGTTCTTTCATCTTTAACTTAAAAACCTCTTATAAATATAATAAGTTTACAAGCTCATAAATCAAAACTCATTTAAAAGTTAAAGTACGTAGTTACCATTTACTTCAAACTAGATTCGAAATCGAAGCTTATTGGAACTAAAAGTAATAAACTCATTCAAACTAGCATATAACTCAAATTAAGTTTCGAAATAACCTCATTAAGTTGCCCAAATTATGCTCGTTTGAAATCCTTTTTAAACTCACAGAAGGGTGCTTAAGCAAATTGAAACTTTAAATCATTCTCAGCTAACTACCATTCAAAACCTAGAGTACTTAACTTGCTTATGATTCACACAAGGTTTCTTCGTAGTGTTCGACATAAACGCTTCCGGAAATTATAATGGGTTTACTAGCTCGTAATTCGAAACTCAATTGAAACTTAAATAAGTAGCTAGCACACAATTCAAGCTAAATTTCATAATTAATACTATAAGATGCCCTTTTTCAGATCGTTTAAATCCTTTTAAATGTAAGGAGAAGTTATATACAAAGCAACGCCTTAGAACATTTTTGAACTCATGTTTAGTTCATTTTTAAAGTTCCTAAACCTATCGACTATTCAGTTTAGTCACTTACTGAGTAATTCGACGATTTAGGACTTCTTTTAGGCTATCAACAACTTAACAAACCAATTGGCAACTGGTGAAACTTAAAAGCATTCGTAATTATGGAAAACAAGCTTTTAACAACCCTTCTTAAAGATGTCTAAGTTTAAAAAGTCAGTCGTATAGCATCACTTGACACTTTCAATGGGAAGGGGTCACACATAGCACACTCATAACACTACACAACTCAACACGGCAGATTCTGCCCAATAGGCCACACATGCCCTCACAACCCATACGATTACGCTGATCATGACCCAGGCTCCCTCCTCACACAACAACGACCACAAGAACATCAATTTCTCATGAGTTGAACCTCAAATCATCCAACTACCAAAATCGGTTCAATACCACAATAGTTTCAATCGATTAATTGATGAAACCAATCTTCACAAGCATAGTCTCGTACTAACAACCAGCAGGAATTAAACATATTAAGCTAATTAAACAATGACATTCAAATTTGATTCCAGTTTGCTTTACAATTCTTCGAATCACCTAGTAAGTAAAATCAAGCATTCATCACATGCTTGAACTGTTTAATAGTTTCAGCACCATTTTTCCCTTCATTTCAGCTCTAAGCCTTGCAATTACTGATTCAATATCAAAATCAAAACATGCACTGCCCAAAATCAATAAATTCATTGAAATTACTATAATTTAGGAGGATAGAAACACCCACCTTGATTCCAAGATTAAGGTTCGTTCGAGGGATCCTAGGCTTGGCTTTGAGTGCTGGAAAAACCCGATTCCTTGACCCTTGACTGATGAGCGCTCGACTAGACCCCAACCCACATCTATATTGCACAAACGAACTCCCAAAAAGTCTGACCCTCACTCAATGACTCGAATTGGTGATGAGCATTCGATGCAACAGATTCAATCCCAAATTAAAGAAGAATGGAAGTAAATATAAGCTGGATTTCAAGGCGATATTCAGGTGGGCATTCAACGTGCTAAAGTCCTCGCCCAGACCACCAATGTTATGAAAAAACGTTCGAACTTTTGCTAAGAATTTGCAATGGTGGGCTTATTTGATACTAGGGAGGTCAAATTTAAGGATTTCTGAGATGGGTTAAGGCGAAAATCAAGGGTTTTGTGGGCTTCGTGGTCACACTTGGTGGGAGATGAGAGGAGGTAGAAGACTAAGTAAAGAGCAGAGAGAGAAAGAGAGATATCGAGATGGGGGGTGTCACAAACAAGAAGGAGGAGAATGAAGAAAGGTGTTTGCAAAATTATAAAAACGACCCTCCCTTTTCTATCTTCGTCCCAAACTATTTGATACTTGACACCACTATTCTAACTTGTAACCCGAATTCTAAACCCAAAATCGATAATACAACCTTTCATCTGTTATTCACTCCCAAAAATATATAGGTTCCATTTAATAACTAATGAAACGAATTCTAAAGTTAACAGCCTAATCGTGCTCGGGTTCCTATTCGATTTAGTACTTATTAATAATTTATATTAACGCTTACTAAAAATTATCGAAAGATTCTCTAAACTAATAAGAATATCAATAGCGACAAAAATATTCTTTTTTAATAAAAAAACCGTTCACGTAAGCTCATTAGGAGTAATTTAACCAATATAGTTAATAAAAATCTGATTTTATAATGTAAAAAGCAAGACAGTCAGCTTGACGTAAAATAACAAACGCGAGCATAACAAACTTGATCTAGACTTGTTCTTAGATTGGCTTTAAACCAATGAGATCGTGTTTAAGTTCAAAGACATCCCCAAAGAAAAGAAGGTAAAACTTGTTGCTTTGAAGCTTAGGAAGTATGCCTCTCTTTGGTGGTCAAATATTGTGACTAAGAGAGTTAGGAAAGGAAAAGGGAAGATTAAAACTTGGGAGAAAATGAAGTTCAAACTTAAATCTAAGTTTCTACCTCCCCATTACTTACAAGACAACTTCTTTAAACTCCACCACCTCAAACAAGGATGTAAGAGTACAGAAGAGTACACTAGAGACTTTGAACAACTACTCTTAAAGTGTGATTTGAAGGAGGATGAGTCTCAAACCTTGATCAGGCACTTGAGTGGTTTGAATAAGGAGATTTCTCATGTGGTTGAACTCCACCCTTACACTTCCTTGGATGAGCTTAGTGTTCTAGCTCACAAACTAAAGTTATAAAAGAGAATCAAAGGCAAGGGCATGGTTTCTAAACCTAACCCATGGCGTTACCCACTCCAAAAGCCATCTTATAACCCTCCCAAATCTACCCTAAACACAAACCTGAGAACCCCTCCACCTACTGCCCCACAAACCCCCTCAAAACAGCCCCCTAAACCCATGTACAAGAAATGTTGTTTTCGTTGCCAAGGCCTTAGACACCATGCATCCAAATGCTCTAACAAAAGAGTGGTCACTTTGGTTAAATACCAAGCTTCTTGTGAGGAGGTAGAGGAGGAAAATGATGAAGAGGAGAAGGAGCTTCTCATAATGGAAGCTCTAGAAGAAGTTGAAGAGGGACCCGATGAAGGAGAAATGCTTGTGATTAGATGAGCTCTGAGTGGTCTTGCTCCCCAAAATGACTTGAAATAAAGGGAAAACATCTTCTACACTTAGTGTATCGTAAAGATGAAGGGTTATTCTCTCATTATAGATGGGGGAAGTTGTGCTAACATTGCTTCCAAAACTCTTGTGGAGAAGCTCAAGCCCTCAGTCTCACCACACCTAAGCCCTTACACTATCCAATTGCTCAATCAAGATAAAGGCTTGCAAATCTCTTCTCGATGTTTGCTTACTTTATCTATTAGGAAGAACTACAAGAATGAGATTTGGGGTGATATTGTTCCTATGGATGCTTGTCACACCGTCTTGGGACGTCCACAGCTCTTTGATAGAAGTTTTATACATGATAGCTGATTAAACACGTACGCTTTCACCAAAGACCACAAGAAGATCACCCTTACCCCTTACAAACCCACCTCCTAAGGAAAACCTTAAGACACTCCTAGCATGGATGTCTTTCTTACTACCCTTCTCCATTCCCAACTCCATGAACATGATGAATTCAAAGAGTGGATTCTACTTGGCTACGAGCCGGCCGAAGTTAAGGATTCTTCCCATCCTTTGCTTGCTCCCCTTATCAAGGCCTTTGAACATGGCTTCCCAACTGTGGTACCCCATAGCCTCCTTCCCAAAGGGTCCATACAACACAAAATTGACCTTATCCCTGATGACGCACCCCCAACCAGGCCGGCCTCCTGTATGAACCATCAAGAAACACAAGAAGTGCGAAGACAAGTAGATGAGCTACTAGCTGAGGCCTTGATTCGTGGAAGCGTAAGCCCTTGTGCCGTGCCTGCATTACTTGTACCTAAGAACGATGATAGCATGAGGATGTATGTGGATAGTAGAGCGATCAACAAGATCACTATCAAATATCGCTTTCTTATACCACAGTTTGACGATCTTCTAGATGAGCTTCATAGGGCCACCATCTTTTCTAAGATTGATTTTAGAAGTGGCTTTTATCAAATTCAAATCTATGAAGGAGATGAGTGGAAGACGGCTTTCAAACTAAAGGAGTCTTTTATAAGTGGCTTGTTATGCCCTTTGGTTTGACAAATGCACCAAGCACTTTCATAAGGCTTATGAACCAAGTTCTAAAGCCCCTTATCACCAAGTTTGTTGTTGTCTACTTCAATGATATACTGGTGTATAGCAAGGGAGAAGAAGAGCATGTCGAGCACTTACACCAAGTCTTAAGTAAACTCAAGAAGAGCTCTATGGAAACTAGGAGAAATGTCACTTTTTCTCCTCACAAGTAATATTTTTGGGTTATGTTATTTCATCTCAAGGGATCCATGTAAATGAGAGCAAAATCAAGGCTATCTGAGAGTGGCCCACACCTGCCTCCATACAATAAGTTCGAAGTTTCCATGGTCTAGCCTCTTTCTATAAAAGGTTCGTGAAGAATTTTAGCACTCTTGTCGCTCCCATGACTAATGTTGTCAAGGCCAAACGGTTTGAATGGACCAAACAAGCTTAAGGGGCCTTTGAAGAAATCAAGTTCAAGCTTACTAGTGCACCTCTTCTAGCCCTTCTAAGCTTCTTCACAGTTTTTAAAGTGGAATGTGATGCTTCCGGTGTAGGGATAGAGACTGTCTCATCACAAGAAAAGGGCCTGTGGCTTTCTTTAGTGAAAAACTCAATGATGGAAAGAGGAAGTACTCCACTTATGACACAGAGTTTTATGCAATTATGAGAGCTTAGGAGTATTGGCAGCATTACTTGGTGGGAGGAGAGTTCATTCTCCATTCAGATCATGAATCTCTCAAGTCCATACAAGGTCAACAAAAGCTCAACCCGAGGCATGCCAAGTGGGTAGAGTATTTACAATCCTTTCATTTCGTGATCCATCACAAGTTGGGCCAAATGAACAAGGGTGCAGATGCTCTATCAAGGAGGTACCTTATCCTCTCTACTTTGGAGACTAAGGTCCTTGGTTTTGAGTGTATCAAAGGAATGTATGCTCAAGATAAAGATTTCAAGCAGATCCTTGAAAAGTGCTCGCAGCATGCCTATGGTCTACTTCACCTTGAAGATGGTTTCTTGTTTAAAGGAACACGGTTATGTATCCTTAGGAGTGGCATTCAGGAACTCCTCATTCAAGAGCTCCGTAGGGGCACCTTAGGCAGGCGCTTTGGCCTGGAAAAGAGTTGTTCCATGCTCAAGGAACACTATTATTAGCCGAAGATGTCTAAGGACATGGAGCACTTTACCAAAAGATGCTCAATTTGCGAACATGCCAAGAGTCACTTATAGCCCCAAGGCCTTTACTGCCCCCTTCCCATCCCTCAAGGCCCTTGGGAGGAAGTGACCTTGGATTTCATTACGGGTTTGCCAAGGAAGCAAAGGCACAAAGATTCTATCGTCGTGGTGGTGGACCGGTTCTCCAAAATGGCCCACTTCATCACATGTCACACCACTAATGGTGCATCCCTCATTGTAAACCTTTACTTCAAAGAGATAGTGCGTCTTCATGGGATTCCAAGAAGCATGGTTTCAGATAGAAACACAAAGTTTCTAAGTCATTTTTGGCTTACCTCGTGGAGAACGTTTGGTATTCATCCTAAGTTTGGCACTACTTGCCACCCCCAAACTGACGGTTAAACTGAAGAGACTAATAGAACTTTGGGCACTTTTCTTAGGGTTCTAGTCAAGAAGAGCATTAAAGGGTGGGATGAGTTACTTCCACATGCGAAATTTGCCTTCAATCGAGCTCCTAGCAAGGCTACCTCTCTTTCCTCTTTCCAATTGGTGTATGGATACAACCCTCGGATTCCTTTGGACCTTATTCCCATTCCTAATCCCACCAAATTCAGTTGGGAGGCTGAGAAGAGAGCAAATGAGATTTAAGAGCTACACACCAAATGATGGAAATGATTGAGAAATCTAATGAGCAAGAAAATCAACGTGCCAACAAGCATAGAAAAGATGCATAATTTCAGCCCGAAGACTTGGTTTGGATCCATTTGATGAAGGAAAGGTTTCCTAACAAGTGCAAATCTAAGCTTATGCCACAATCGGATTGTCCATTTGAAGTCATTGAGATGATTAGTCCTAATGCATACAAGAGCGACCTCCCAGGAGACTATGGAGCCTCGGTGGCTGACCTTAGTCCATACTACGATGAAGATGAGCAATTTGCGAGTTTGAGGTCAAACTCCAACCAATCCGGGGAGTATGATGCGCACCATCCCTTGGAACCTTTTAGATATCAACCAGTAAGGCAAGAGGCTCTACAAGCACCCAGGAGATCAGGGATGTTCATGCTTTGGCCTAAGAAGTCATAAACCAACCCTTACACCTGCTGTCTAATTCGTATAGAAATTGGGCCGGATTTGTGCAACCTTTGAGCAATGAAGACCAGGGCATGACTGACTGCCTTGACCACCCCCTATATTTGTAAGATGTTATCTTTCAAATAAATCAAGTTTCAAAGCATTTGGAGCTCATTTGCTAAGTCAACCAATAAGATCGTTCAGATAGTGCAGGTCTAGCGGCAAACTGGCGAAGGGCAGATTTAAGGGGAATTGAGATGACTTACCAGAGTTCATTCTTT
This sequence comes from Lophocereus schottii, assembly GCA_002740545.1. NCBI lineage: Eukaryota > Viridiplantae > Streptophyta > Magnoliopsida > Caryophyllales > Cactaceae > Lophocereus > Lophocereus schottii. The sequence continues at coordinate 8,163 of NCQV01123625.1, forward strand.
CTAAAACTTTAGGGAATGAAAGCAGACATAAATATTTATCAAATCAAGGGCCCAAAGGATAACAAAAATCCCCTTTACCTGGTTATACCCTACCTGGTACATGGGTCCTTTTCTTGGGTTTCTCCTATACGTTTGCTGCAAGTTGACTTGTACTCAGGTAATTAGGCTGCCTAGAAATCTTGAAGCGTCATTTGGGAGCATCAGTAGTCCTAATGAGGTGGCCACAGGTGGATTTGACTTACTCCTGTACTTAGGGTGACCAAATTGACCCCTCCCCACTCCCCCTTGTACTTTCGATTCCTTTAGTTCATTTTTGAGTTTGAATTTTCTGATTTGCCTCTTTAAAAGGCCAGCCACTTCCCTTTTACAAGATAACTTTGAATAAATGCCTCCGCTTGAGTTCAGAAAGCTCTCTCTTTCTCTCTTGAAATCCTAGTGTTGTATCTTAAGTTTGGCAACCTCAAGTGGGTCTCTAGGTCTTCTTGATTCAACTAAGAAGGTGATTAAGTTCTGTAACTTAGTTGAACTAAGAAGATGGCCTAAGTGTGCGACCTAAGGTGGGTTGTTTGGATCACCCTTGGTAGACCACTTAATCTTCTGTTTTCACATATCTCCTTTCGGTTCCAAGTTACTCTTAACCTGCATGCATCCATATTTGACTCCCTTTTTCTATCTTGTGCATTAGTGAAGCTATAATACATCATAAACCTATGGCAAGAATAAAGGAAGGCCAAAGCAGTAGGTTTCTCTTCCACGGCTAGTTCCTAGTAGAATGTAACCCAAGTTTTCCTGCCTTTCGAAGATAGTTACTGCGGTGATGATTGGAATTATTGGCCACTCTCTTCAAGTTTAAGATGTTAGCTTTCTAATAAAACAAGTTGCAGGGCATTTGGACCTCATTTGGTGGGTCAATCAGCAACTTCTTTCCAAGCACGCAATCTGGGCACTATTCCATCACAGTCCGAATTTGGCGTGGATTAAGTTGACTTAATAAATTCCAATTTTTGTGAAACTTTAGTGCATGAAAGGTGATCTAAATATTTATCAATTCACATGCCCAAAGTGCCCTCAAAGCACCCACTTGTGCTGCTTTTAACTAGCGTAAAGGATAAGGAAAACACCCTTTTACCCAATTCTAGCCTAGCCGCTTGTGATGGACTTTTCCTTGGGTTTCTATGTGTACTTCTTGCTACAAGTGGCTTGTAATGATGTACTTAGGATCTTTTGTAAACTTGACAACTCATTTAAGGACATCATTAGCCCTAATGAGGTAGACAAAGCCAGTAGTGATGTGTTAGAGTACTTAAGGTGATCGATTGGATGTTTCTCCTATTCCCTAAGTGTACTCTTGTTCCCCTTTTGACTTTTTAGTTACTTTGGCAGAGTTTAGAGATATTAACTACCAAACTCACTTGTAAGCGTTCATCCATTTGAATTATATACAGGAGCTCAAAGCGTTCTCCCTCAAATCTTAAGTTCTCTTTATCCTTTCTTCAGAGGTGATAAGTCTTGAGTGGAACCTTTATAGAATTTTTGGTGGCCTTGCCTTTAAGCAATTCTTGGTAGATCCTTAGTCTCAAATGGTGGCTTAGCCTTTAAACTAAGACATATCTTGTTGTTAAGGGGAAATTTGAGACTAAACTCAAGTTTGCTTCATTCGCCCCGTCCCGTGTATGCTCCAATCTCAGTCCAAACCTACGGGGGAGGGTAAGATACCACCCACACCTCTATACTCCTTCCAACCTCCATCATACAACCCCACAAACACACCACATCAATCCAATCCCTTTCATTCCCTTTAATGCACCGTTGCTTCAAGTTTCAAATTTTGAATTTAGAGCTTGTGAGCAATGGAATCCCAAAGAATGCAAAGGTTTCCTTCCAAACCATATTCAAACCCATGTGAATCATGATTGGAAATGAGCCCTTAAAAACTAGAAAGACTTGTTTGGGTGGTTGGTGTTATTTCGCCAGAATTGTAACCATAAGTGGGAGATGATTACCCAAACAATTTAAGGTGAAATTTTTTCAAGAAGGGGAGAATGATAGAGATCTGCCCATAAACCCCAATTTGGACTAATGGTTTAGTAAAGTTAATAAGGTTTCGACATCCTAAACCCAAGCAATACCCACATTTTTGCTAGGAACACAAAAACAGTAGGTTTTGGGTTTAAGTCAGAATACAAGCCCAGTGTTGTGTCCCTTATTACTTTAAAGTTCATAAGATTTAACTTTAATATTTTGCCACGAATTTGAATCTCAGGAATTCAACTTTCCAAAAAAGTAAGTCCCAAGTTATTTGGACTTCATTTGCCCATCCAAATCATCCTTTTAATCCAAACTATCCAAACTGCCTGGTTGAACTAGAATGTACCCGGTATTATCTGCTTAATTACTTACACCTACTTGATGTTTAAGTTTGATACTTTTGATATTTTGGTTCTTTAAGATCTTATCTTTTAGGGTATGTAAAACTATTTCGGTTGAATCATATAAAAATCAAAGAACTAGGCTATCTTTATAAACCATGTAGACTGGACCCCGTTTTGAGCAGTCTAAAGTTTCTAAGGAGTCGGGGCAGCAAATCAAGTTGAAAAGCTGAATTTTCACCTGGAGGAGTTAGAAGACATCTCAAGGTCTCCTCCCACATAAGGAAATCTAGATCATCCCCTCTTTTTGCATGTGAAATATGGCATCCAAGACCAGCCAAAAAACTGGTCAATACTGCTAGCTACTCTATGGAGAGTTCTCAGCAATCTAAGGGTCAATTCTTGTCGAAATAGGTTGCTTAGCTTATGTAAAGGAGTTTAGACATAATTATAAAGCTTTTAACATAACCACAAAGGGAACCAATGAGAAACAAGTGAAGAAAGGCATCAAGGTTCCTGTGAGCTAGCTGTAAAGTGCAAAGGAGACAAGCCACTTTTTGCTTTTCTCCCTAATGAGAGGAGCTGTTTGTTTCCTTGCTTACTGTTATGGATGATTATAATTTTTGTAATCTAGCTTATGCTGATGGATAAAGTTAGCTTAGTTCAATCATGCTTGATTGCAATTGATTTTGCTAAGCTAGTTTAAAGCTAGATTTAGTTAAGTTAAAGGTTTCCTCCTTCGGAAGGAAACCTCCTAAGCCCCCTAGCTGCCTTAGGATGTTTATTTAAGGCCTTTCGAAGGCTCATTTTCTACTAAGCTTATCATCTTTGAAATTGAAAGTGAATTGAGAGCTTTG
>NCQV01123629.1:0-13500 GCA_002740545.1 Lophocereus schottii
TGTAAGGGGTTGTGTTAGAGTTTAAAACTAATTCCTGAGCATTCAACCATAAGCTTCAGCTTGTGGTTGAGTTGGTTCTTGAACATGGTTTCATAACAGGGTTACTCGATCTTGATTTTCCACCATCCCAGTTTATTAAAATTATGTGCACGTATTGGCCTTGTTAGTAGCCCACATGTAAGGCGTGTTTTGGAATGTGAAAGTGGGTATTACTCCACATTAATGGAATGAAAGAATATGAAAGTAGCAATTGTCCCACACTGATAGAATTAAAAGGTTTGAGCATGTATAAATGGGCTTGTGAGTTACTCTACCATTGCCAATTAGCTTTGAGTTAGAATCTTATTGGAGCTTATATGCCTGACTCCTTTGTTTATAGCCAATTCATTTTGTGTTGAAATGTCATTTGAGCTTGTATACATGACTCTTTGTTAATGATCTAATTGATATATAAAATTTAACACAACTCACTGTTTTGACTTTCCAAAGATTCCATAAACAGTACTTGTTGTAAAGGAACCACCTGCTAATAATCTTCCCATATACAATTATAGAGTCATGTCGGCATTAAACAAGGAAAGTTCTTGCCAAGTGTTTTGTATGTTCTCCATCAAATGAGGCAATGCCTTAAAGTAAGGGTCTGTTTGGATGGGGAATAAGCAGGACTAAAGAGGAGTAAGGAAGGATAAGTACTCTCCTTTACCCATGTTTGGAAGTAACAAAAGGAGGGTAAGGACGATTTAGGGAGAGTAATTCTTACTCTCCCTTGCTCCCCTTAACCTTTCATTTTCTTACACTCCAAAATGGAGTGTAAGGAGGAGTAAGGAGGGGCATGAAGAAGTTGTTTACATATTTATCCCCACAATTTTGAATATAATATATTTTAATATATTTAGTAAGGGCATACATGTCAATTCTTTTACATACTCTTATTTACTTTCCTATTCTTCTAAATAAGGTTTAGTCCTTACTCTCCTTAAACTCCCAAATAAGGGTGAGCAATTTACTCTTATTTACTCTTCCTTATTCCTAGTCCTCCTTGCTCTTGTTTACTCTCACTCCTCTAAATTACTCTCCTCCCAAACGGACCATAAATATCTAAGATGATGTGTCCAATTATCAATAAATGCTAGAAAAATACATATATAGGGTAAGTGAGAGCACATACTTCTAGAACTATAATATACAGTACCATAGGTATCTTACACCAATCACTCTAAGTATACTAACACTATAAACATCTAATTTATGTTAACATGATGTGCCATAATAAAATATTAAATATCACCATGAGAATATGAGATTTTTATAATTAAATTAATAATACCTCATATTATAAGAATTGAGGTACTGTCAATGTAGTTTGATTTATGTAAGTACAATTTCTCATTCTCATAAGACTAATCCAAGCATTTGTGCAATTTAATTGCTCATCAGATGATCTTCAATGACACTTTGTAGTCCCTCGATGGAGAAAAGAGAAACAAAAAATGAAGAGTTTTGGAATATGTGGATGAAATGGCCAAATTTTCTTTGCAAATAATCAATGTCATTTTCCCTAAACTACTAAGCTAGGTTTTACTATTTTTAGTTTACTAATCACTATAGGAAATATTTTGTTTGTATTCTCATTTAAAGTTGTCTAACTTTACAAGAATAACTATTATTTGTACTATTAATAATTGTCTATTCACCATTTTCTTATATACTCATTCATAATTAACTAGTATTTCTATATCCTTGCGATGTATGAAAAATCTCATAATTTTTAAATTCTAATAATTTTTTATAAAAATTAAAATAAGTTATTTAATAATGACGTTGTACACAACTCTTTTCACAACCATAAGAGATTACTTTCATCAGATATGAAAATATTTACGTAAAAGTCAATATCGTAGTTAAGCTCAATTATGATAATATAATATGAATCAAAATGGTGAATATATATATGTGTGTTGGGATTACGGATGTTAGTTAGTATGTTGTAACTAACTTGCTCAATACAAAGACTCCAGAATTTTCCTGCCAGCTCATTGCACATTTGTATTTGTGCTGGGAAAAGCTTCACTTATATATAGTAAACCTTTCTCTCTAGTTTCCCTTCATCCATTCTCTTTCACATTGATGGAGTTCTTCATAGTATCACTGCAGGATCTGATGATCTCGAGCTCCTGAATTGAGAGTTTTCACAATCTGCTTTCTTTTTGATCAATTGTTTTACTTTTATCAATCGATCCAGCTATCAGGCTTTCCCATACTTCTCGATTTCTTTGATCGTACGATTGATTGGGTAGTTTCACTAATCGATCTAGCCCTAAATTTTGTTGATTTAAGAATGTCTTTGTGATTCAATCTCATCTTGCATGAAATCATTATGCCGTGGTAGTGGTTGCAGGAAGCAACATATAGATTGATCCTTCTAATCCTCTCTTCCTTCATTCTTTTGATATGGGATCGTTAGTGGTGAGGATTTTGAGAACTACAGAAGATCAGTCAAAAGCACACTCTCAGCAAAGCAGAAAATTCCCTTCATCGATGGATCTTACACTAAATCAGGTATAAATTCTCCTTTACTTCCATATTGATAATGATACAATGATATAGTAATTTCTTGACTATTGATTCTCTTCAAAAAAAATGTTCAAGACAGTGTCATTTCCTATGAAAAAGCAAGTGATATGTGGAATGAACTTAAGGAAAGGTATGGACAGTCACACATACAATACTGATTAAAGTACAAAAGGAAGTATCATGTATTTCTCTAGGCGATCTCAACATTGCATCTTATTTCAATAAAGCAAGAAGGGCTTCTAGTGAATTTAATGCTATTGGAGTTAGTCCTAGTTGTGGTTGCAACAAATGTGAATGCAATATTAACACGAAACTACATAATTATGATCAACAGCAAAGAGTAATTCAGTTTTTGATGGGACCAAATGAAAGCCATACTGCAGTGAGAGGAAATATACTAGTGATGACACCACTACCTTCCTTAAGATAGATTTACTCTTTGTTGGTGCAAGAAGAAAGACAGAGGTAGATCAAAGTTGGAAATTAGTTTAGCAGTGATAATGCCTCATTCAGGCCAAGAAATAAGAAGGCAGAAGATATTATATGTTTTATGACCATTACAAGAAGAGAGGACACACTATGGATAAGCTATATAAGCCATATGGTAATCCTAGAAATAGCAAGCAAGTTAGGAGAAACAAGGCATACAAAGTTGCAACAACACATAGGGAGAACTAGAGAATCAAACTTATTCCATAATTCAGCAACAATCCACAATACATAGGACCAATTTGACAGCTAACAATTAAGTCAAACATGGAGGCCACAACTTTAGTAGCACACATGTAGGTGCAAAACATGCCCTAAATGCAGTTCAATGCTTTTATACTTTAGATTAGGGAGCTTGGATATTGGGCAGTGGGGCTAGTGAGCACATGAGCTCAAATAGGTTAAAATTGTGTATTGGTTAATTTACCAAATGGCACACAGGTTAGAGTGACACGCCATAGAAAATTGAAAATAGCCCAAGGCTTAGTTTTTAAACATGTTTTACTTATTCCCAACCTCAAGTTTATATTAAAAAGCATTGTAAGCAGCTTCAATGCACCATTAAATTCACTAAATACTTGTGCATACCAGAGGCAGCTTCTCTGAGGAAGCCATTGGTAATTTGTAAAAGCTTTATAGGCTTTTATATACTGAATAAAGAGATGATTGGGAACTAGAAGGTTTAAGACACAAAGGATCACATGGATTCTACCTGTATAGTCTAATGATTGTCTGATTCTAACGTTGATGCTTATAATAAGGTAGTTAGTTTGGTACAATCTGATGTTTGACATAGGAGATTTGGACACTTGCCATATTGCTAAATGCAGGTTGTATCCTAGCATACAGAGTTTTCAAATGAAATTAGAAATTTTATGTGTGTAATATGTCCTAAGGCAAAACAACATAGACTCTCATTCCCATCCACTCAAATGTCATCCATTTTTTCTTTCAAGTTGATTCATATTGATACCTGGGGGCCACACCATGCCAAAACTCAATCTAGGCATAGATATTTCCTTACCATGATAAATGACCTTGTGAGTGCCACCTGGGCTCATCTCATGGTGACTAAGGATGAAGCATTATCTCTCATTAAATGTTTCATAGCTATGGCTAAAACTTAATTTGAAGCCACTATCAAAACTGTTAGATTAAACAATGCCTTAGAGCTTGGTAAGAGCTATGATGTGCTTGAATTCTTTGCTAAGGTTGGTGTCATGCATCAAACCAACAACATTCAGAACCCTCTACAGAATGGAGTTGTAGAGAGAAAACATAAACATCTCTTAGAAGCATCCAAGGCACTCACATTCCTGTCATGTCTTTCCATGAGATTTTGGTGTGAATGTGTTCTCATTGCTACCTTTTTAATGAACAGAATGTCTACTAAGGTCCTTAATGGTAAAAACCTTTATGAGCTTCTTCATGGGAAGGTAAAACAATACCATCCTTATATTTCAAGCCGAGGCAATCCACTGAGGTGAATAAGGCACCCAGTTACCAGCAAGATCATATTTGTTGTGCTCAGCATGTTGAGGGATTTTGTTTATCTCCTTACAAATCTATGTGCACTCCCAAACAAGATATTAGAAGCAACACCTTGCACAATAGACAACAGCATAACTGAGCCCAAGGCAGTTAGAGCTTCCATGATCCTTTAGGGAAGGTTGAGAAATTCATTCCACCATCTAAGGGATATCTGTAAAATAACCCTAAAAAAAGGGGATTTCTCCTCTTAAGAGCCTTCAATGCCCAAGTTAGGGAGACTTTAGATAGGGTAATAACAACAATGTACCTAATCAAACTGTTGATGTGGATCACAGTTTATTTATATATTGTTTAAGGATAGTTCCCTTAGAGGAATTTTACTAGGACTACTATTTTCATATATAGGTTATTTCTTAATTTTATTCAATCTCAAAGATATTTGCCTATTTCTCATAGATTTAGGAGATTTCAACTAGATCATTCTTTTCATATCAACACATGTATATAGAAATTATTTTACGGCTTAGTGACTTAGGCTTTAGTGGGCTTATGTTCAGGCGCAGATTGCAGGCGCAGAGTGCTTAATCCTGCTAGCTTGGTCCTATTAATTTTCTTTCTTGAATTTAAGTAGGCTATGTTGGAGTTAATTTCTACACAAATCATTTGCCCCTTGAGAAATTTTAGATTTAATCTAATCATGCCTCAATGTGCTACAGGCTTTTTAAATGAATTTTTTATCGAGTATTTTGTAAAAAAGGGTTTCTCATATCTCCAGGAAAAATACTAGTAGCTAGAAAATCTCCAATGTTAAAGGTTTCGTACATCAACAGGTGAAGGTTATAATCCCTTTGTCCATCAGTTACATTAACACCTTCCTCCCAGCTACTTCACATGAAGCTAAGGGTGCTAAGGTTGTTTATTCTTGGCGTTATGGGGAATACAAGAAGAATGGCCCATGATGCCCTTCTTCTAATGGTTCCTTCATCAATGAAATATTGAGGATATCTTGTATTTTAAGGATTTTCTGACCCCCTCCGAGCGGCTCATTGCAGAGATTAGAAGAGTAAGAGGAAAAGTGAGACTCCCATCTCCAAGGACATGGTTTCGACTACCTGTTCTACCTTAATGAAGAAGAGAGATGGTCCTCCTACTCGTGAATAAGTCTCTTCCTCCAGTTGTACCCCAAGGAAATCCACCAGATAAAAGACTCTTGATGCTAAGAGATTAATAGAGGGGGGTAAAGGATGATCTCTTACTTCTTCAAAAGAAAGGCCTGAGAAACCCATTCTCCAAGAGCTTATTGAATCATGCATCCCCTTCTTAACTCCAAACTCCAACTTGCTGTTGAAAAGATGAAGGCTTATCATATTCTGTTTCTTTTTGAGATGGAGTTCCTTAGGGTTACAAATGCCTTTCCATGGGCCTAGCTTTAGTAATCTTAGAAGTCCTTAAAGAAAGTGCATGCACCTTAAGGGCAAGGAGCTGAAGGAGAGGATTGAGAACTTATATAGGAAGGATACAACAAAATCCTGGCTGATAAGTTTCCTAACTCCTTAAAAAGGGCAAAACCTAAACCTTATGCTAGGAAATCCAAGAAGAGGAGGACTAACTGATCAATCTCTTGTAACACAAGCTTGTACTCATGATTTGTATTTATTCAGTAGAGTTTGGTTATTTGAATATTATATGCTTTATTTAACAAAAATTTTTTTTGATTTCTCTGAAGACTTAATCCATGCTCTTGGAATTTTCTTTTAAATTCTCTAGACAATCTCTTCTTTTTATCTTAGAAATCTTACCCCTTATAAGTCTTGATTCATTTTCAAATGAACTTATTAAATTGTCTAAAGGAGCGTATTCCACTTTTTCTCCCACATATCTTGTTTACATTTAGACTAAATTATTCAAGATTAGGAACCCAAATATTGCATTATTGATATTTATACAATCCAAAGCATCAGTCCTAAGGGAAAGCAAATTTCTTAGCATGCTTATAAGTTGAAACGAAAACACAGTAACTTTTGAGGTTTGTAGATGACTCTCATGCTTAATATGAGACATTTCCTTATGTCTAGGAAGGTTAGCTTATTCCCTTTCAACGTACGCCCCATACCCTCATACTAGTTATACTAGCTTCTACAATGCTAGGTTTTTCATCTCGTGTACTTCCTGGCTAGTTATGGGCCACGGCTAGATCTTTGGGTTTTCTTTAGGATATTGTCTTTTGGTTACTATTTCAGGTGTTCTTTATCATCTTGTGAACATAAAAGCATAGGCCTCTGATACTTTCTTGTATTCTTCAGATCTCCCACTATCTCACCTACTGATCCATCATCTTTAGTGTTATGCATCTCTAGGTTGTAGGTAGAGAGTTCACTTTTAAAGAGCTTAGTGGTGGTGTTCCTACAATTATATTGTGGCGAAGATGCATATCGATGACTACATAGTTAACAAGTTTTTGGTGGTTTTTTCCCTTATGGGTCCCTATGTTGGTAGGTAACTCAATCATTCCTTTGGGGTATAGGATATGCTCTACAAGAATTATGATTAGATGAGGTGCTACGGCTACATCCTTAACTTTTAAACCAAGCTTGATAAAACAACTGTAGAATATCTTCCAAAATCTACTAGTGCTCCACAAATGTTATAGTCGGCTACTATTAACTTAATTACCATAGAATCAACATGTACCCTTGACATAGGTCTAGCATCTTCAGAGGATTCCCTTAGGTGGAGTATCCACAATTACTTGCTTCACACTTCGACTCTTCTAATCTAGAGTTCTTAGGCGACCCTTCAAAACATTATCTGAGAGTCCCACCTGGGTGTTCCCAAACAAATTAGTTATATAATGCCCTTGAAGGGTTTGTCTTTAGAGTCACCTTCTTCTTAACTCTATACATTAGGATGCTTTTTCTGCTTTTAAGGTCTAGTCTTGAGCTACGTGTCAACCTTTCCCTAACTGGCCAGATCATCAAATATCATATCTAGGTCCCATTAGTATTTGTATCATTCCCATAATCCTCATGGAAAGTGCACCATTTGTCCCTATTATCGTTCTTTGGCCTCTGCTTGAGTAACCTAGGGGAATTTATGTGCATACACTCCTTAATTTCCATTAGGATTTACTCCTCAAGCTGCTGAAGAGGAATCCATCTTGAAGAGCTTTTATTTCTTTTCCTTTTGATTTTGCTTGATAGGCCTTCTCTAATCTTTCTTGGACACCTCCTTGGGTTTTTTAGTCCTTCTTTGACAAGCCCTTTCCTATGAATCATTATAGAAAATTTCTTTTTAAATTTTGATTGCCATTATCCAATCTTTTTGATAGAAAATCTTTTCGAGGCAACTTCTCTTCCTCGCTCTAACATGCCAAAAACTCATCCAGCATCTTCATTAAAAGGGATATAGCTTCATCCACCTTTAATTTGATCAACTCTTCCATTGTCTTTGGAGCACTACTTATTTGTTCTTGGGCATGTGTGTGCCTGGGTGACAGATGTCTGGCAGGGGTAGTTGTGTCCGCCTAGTTTGAAGCATCTATTACTACAAATCTTATTTTCTAGAGATCTAGCCATTGGGATTATGATTCTAGGGTTCCTGGTTCATAAGAATGGCAATGCCTTTTCCCTTATCACCTTTCGTAGGTAGCATCTTACTCAACTCTTAGTCATCACAAATGGAACCAAATGTTTCAACAAAGTTTATAGCATTTGTGATCTTTCTGGGAACCTTGAATAACTCGTGCCACTGTCCAACAATTACCTACAAAAAACTGTCGAGGGGGGTTGCTTCTCTTTAAGTGACTTCAACACTCAAGAAAGGAGAATCGAGAGAGGAGAGTAAGCATAATGTAGCTTATGAATGTCTGCTTAGCCTACCTTTGATATTGGCAATGGCTTATTTATATAAGATTTTAAGATGGTTCCCTTACAAAAATTTTACTAGCACACTACATCCTTTAGATGCAGATTATTTCCTAGTTTTGTTCAAACTCAAAGGTCTTTACTAGTTCTTTGTAGATTTAGGAAATATTGAATAGATCTTTCCTTCGCTATCAAGCCATGTTCATGGAAATTACTTTCAAGGCCTTGACAGACTTAGGTTTTACTGAGCTGTAGCCTATTGCCTCTTTATAATTAATTTCTACTCGAATCAATATATAAAAAAACAAAGCTTAGCATGACAAGGATTCAATGTTTATTAGTACATAATTGAAAGTTTCATTATTATATAAAGGGGTTGCTCGTTACTAAATTGAGATGTTTTGCAGGATATACAGTAAATTTTCATTATAGTTAGTACATATTTTTATAATAAGTGTTTGTTATGCTATTATATATTATAGAAAAAGTATATTAATCAAAGTTGTGAAACTTAATGAAAATTAAGTTCCAAGGTAGGATGCAAAGCAGTAGCAAAATGCTTAACACGAAGGCATGTTCTTTTTCAGCTAATTGTAACTACTTGTCATCAACATTTAACACATTTTACACAATTAAGTGCAATTTAGTACAACTCAACACTTGAAAAAAGTATTCAATTGATTAGATTGTGATTAAATATGAATGCCCCATTTTTTTTAATTAATAACTGACTTGTTGTGCTAATAGTGTGAATATGTTTATTATTTGTATTATAAAATTAATTGAAAATTTTAAAAAATTACATTTTGTAATTAAATAAAATTTGAATTCCATAAAAAAATATCAATATTATTACAACAACAACAACTCTTCTTAGTGTGGATCCCACTTTTATTTCGCTAGAAAAATGCATATATAAGCAATCTTAGCCCTGTAAACATTAGTGCTAGCAAAGAGACTAAGTATAAGAGAGTCACTAAAATTATCAAAAATGATTTTGCAGAGATGAAATCATTAGAAAATATTTGATGGTAGAAGCTATAAAAAAGAGAGAGCGATCAACAAAGGTGTTAAACAAATAAGTAATCAGTATGAAGACCAAGACATAGGAAATAATAAGGATCATCTAAGAAAGTGGACCACAGTAATAATTAGAGATGATGTAGAATGCAGCACCATCAGCGACAACAATAACAACAATAGCTAAGCAACTAAATTACGAGATGTAAACAACTAACAAATTAGAAATCTACTCATTTAATTACAAACCTCCGAAAACTTCTATTGTGAGCCATGTCCTCAATAAATCTCAAATATCTTATAACTTGTCTGATCACCTCACTCTAGTTCTTTTTTGGTCTTCCTCTACCGCTCTTATATTCCAAAAGTTCAATCCTCTCACAGCTCCACATAGAAGCATTTATGTCTCATCTCTTGATGTGGGCAAACCATATAAGTCTTACTTCCCTCATCTTATCATCAACAAGTGCCACGCAACTGGGTTTCTAATAGCTTCATTTCTAATCCTATTTAACCCAATGTAACCACATATTTACCTGATCATTCTCTTCTCTGTTTCCTTCAATCATTGAACCTATGACTGTTTCATTGGCCAACATTATGAGCCATATAGCAACACCGCCGATCTAATCACTATTCGATAAAATTTTCCTTTTAGGGTTAATGAAATCTTCTTGTCGCGCAACACTATAATGCACGTATTCATTTTTGCCATCTAACCTTCACATAGGAGCTGATGTTGTCGTTTCTCTCCTTATGTTCTAAGTACTCAAACTTGGTAACTTTTGGTCTTCTCATATTCCTGATGGTGACTTCCTTTACTGTGGCTTTTTTCCCTTTTGCTGAACTTACATTCCAAATACTTCGTCTTCAACCTACTCATTCATTATTATTGTTTTTATAAAAAGCATCTTATTTTGATGAAACATTGTACTCTTTAAATATATAAATTTACCATCAATTATGTTAAACTCTTTAATTATTTTAAGAACTCAATTGAAATTAAAATACAATGTTTTTGAAAAATATTGCTCCTAAAAAATTAATAAATTTACTAACAACTTTCATATCCAATATCTTCATATGTCTAACTACCTTCATATTTTTTATCAAAAAAAAACTACCCCCTATTTTGATTTTTACCCTATCTTATATTGTGCAATTTTTTTGATAGAATTTTTGCTAAGAATATGCTAAGTGCCTACTATAAATTTTTGGTGATGTTAACTTCTAATGATCTAATGATCACATGGATGTGTATTCTCGGTATTTCTAATTATAAATATTTTTAAAATTGAACAAATGATATAATCCATTGCAACAATATAGGAAATTGTTGTGTTAATAGTAAAGTGATTACAAACTGAACATATATTCGCAAAGAATTGGTATCTTATACATTCCACTTTAGAAAGTCATTTAAAAATTAATTTATAACAATGGTAGCATATAAAATACAAGTCATCAAAAAATATTATATTCTGCCAAAACATAAATAAGGATGCATTTACGAGTGCTTATATTCCACGTAGACACTAGTTACAAAACCACATAAACATATTTCTATGCTTAGTTAAAATTAGCCCTTATTATATAAACTCATTCATCAACATTCAGCATGTTTTAGCACAATTCACTACATTTTACCATAATTTAGCATGTTTCAACATGTCTAATGTTGTTTGTATTTTGAGGTGGTGTTAAAGCGTAAAAAGTCGTCCTCAGGGATGATTTACGATTAGCTTAAGATCGACTTAATTCAGAGAGTATGATTTCAATTTAACTACACTAAACTATTCTAACATTCAAATTTATTCTACTTTTCTACTAGTGAAGGATCGAAAGCTAATAATAACAATGAACACTAGACGAACCTAACTATCTATAACTAAGCACATTAGGAAACAAATAGCATGTAACAACAGGGTGATTGGGGCTCGACATGGCATGTGGCATGCCACGACCACCAACATAGCACCAAAATTCCTCAAAATGATCAGCCCAAAAAGAGAGAAATTAACCTAAGCTGTTACTAACGCTAAACAATACCCAAAAAAAATAAAAAAGAGAAGATTACCCCTAACTTTGCATCAATTAATGATCAAGGCCAATCACTAACGCAATCATCAAGTCTTGGCTAGCTCCCTCTAGCAGTAATCTTTCAAGTTTGTAAGAACTTAGTCTAACCTAATGGTGTTGGTGATCACAATAAAAGAAAGGGAATCAAAAGAAGGAATGTTTAAGTTTTGAGAGATGGATTTAAGTTTTAAATCCTTTGGGATTACAGCCAAGATCTCCCCACAACCCCCAATACACCAAACCCATATTTGGGCTAGATTTAAGGTACTTGTAAGTAGAGGCTTTGGAGGTATTAAGGAGAGAGAATGTGAGATTATGCAACAAAGAAAAGAAGAGACAAGAAGACTGCAATAAATTCAATCAAATGCTTAAACTTTTTAGGCTTTCATTAGTGGAGGTGACAGAGTTTACAAAGCTAAGTTAGAGAGAGAAAATAGCTGCTAATACCTAAGTTAACCTGAAAGAGCCAAAAACCCCTTTTGTAAAGCCCTAACACCATTGCTTAAAAAAAAGGGCAGAGCATAGGGGGCACAGTGCCCTCATGCTAGATCTCTGCCCTCGCTTTTCTTCTTTGCCCTCCATAGCAAGCCCTGCTGAATCCTAGCACTCCCTTGATGGATTTGACACTCTTGGATTTAGCACTCCTCTTAACTAGGCTTCAAGATGGGTTGAGCTTTACTCCAAGCTAGTTGGGCTTTACTCCAAGCTAGTTGGGCTTTTTCTTCGTTTGTAACTGCAAAAACATCAAACACTAGTAATTAGCTAATTTAGAAGTTGTTTGTGACCTAAAATCTAATGTATTGAAGGTTAAAACTTTACCTGATTGAGAACCAAACAAATATCCCCACACATTGATTTTGCTCGTCCTCAAGTATAACATGAGGAAATCATGTTTTTATAGGTGTGATGGTTACATTTAGCATATATAACAAGCAGCCCTTTAAACCCCTGGGCCTCCCAAGTGGGCGCATGCGGTCTTATAAAGGTTTAATGATGACAAACCCGCAAGTCTTTGAAGAAGAAAAAAGAAAAGAGAAAGGAAAAGGGAAAAATCTTTTTGCGTTTTAAAGAAATTTTTTACAAAGAAACATCAAAAGGGTAATCATGCATGCCTTAATTCAACAACTCACCCTAATCACCAAGATTCACACAACACATACATTAGGTGCATAATCAAGGTTCTTGGCCCTCCCAAATGGCAACTATGTGTTCATTCTAACCCTTTTTAATGATGACTAAGCCATCATCAACTCACTTTAAGTCATGTGAAATTCTCCTGTCAAGTATTTGAAATAATGATATGGATGCTCTAATGCTCGACGCTAAAAATACACTCAATTGTATGCTTGGTCGAGTTCTCATTCTCCGCCACTAGGAGGCACATGCACTTCGAGGGGACTTTTAATTGGGTTTGGGTTAAGGGCTGAGGGACAATTCACATTTTTGGGAATACGGATCAACTAGCCGTACTAATGAGCTATTAAATTCACCACGATCAATACATATCGCACATAGTCACACCCTATCTAACAATGCGAGATGTTAACTTAAGTATTCTAGATATCACATAAACTGGAAACGACAAGACTTTTGTTTTCTTTTCTTCTTTTCTCTTTTTTTGGTTGTTTTTTGTTGTTGTGTTGTTTTTTTTCATCATTTTTTTGTTCTTTTTTTCTTTTTTATTTCATTACAAAAGACACTTGGCAAGAAGGTTTTTATCCGAATAACTCACTCTCAATTTTGCATGGGCTCAAGTTAATCCCCTCATATACCACACTAAATATGTACTCCCCCCCCCACATCACAGTAATACTCATTAATCTTGGCTTAGGTTAGGACAATGTTCAAGGCCAAAGGCTAATAGAGTGGGTTACAACAAGAATAACAATAGGTAAGGCTCAAAAGGGATAACAAGGGATACAATTATGCACAAGAGAGGCCTTTTTGTTAATGTGGCTACAATCATGCACATAGAATGCCTCTT
>NCQV01123725.1:600-18794 GCA_002740545.1 Lophocereus schottii
ACGACTCTAAAAATTAAACTACGACTGAAGGCAACCTAATTTCACAACTCATCCTCGGCAACGGCGCCAAAAACTTATTGTGATTTTCCGCAAGCGCACGGTTTATCGTTGTAACATTTGCGGATATCGTCCTCAGGGATGGTTGTGAAATTAAATTACTACTCAACTAAATTAAACTTGCTAGACAGCCCCTTAATTTAGAGTCCTATAATGTAAATTAACAGCGATGCCATATGAAATTAGCAACAAAGCATTTGTAGCATTGGAGCACCAACAAGTAAGAAAGAACTCAAATGATAAAGTGTAGACCAACACTTCCCGGAATACAATCAAAATTGAGTTGCAAACTACGCAAGCTTGAGAACATAGCAACTAGATTGAAGAACTACGACAACATAGCACGCCATGAGAGCCCAGAAATCAATCTGCAATTATCAACTCAAGTAACACAACCTGGAATCTAATTACAATGATTTGAGGTTTCGAGAACAAAATTTGAACTTCTAAAAAAAACAGTGAAATGAAGCGTAAAAGACTAAAATCATAAAAACTTCTCTCTACTCTTCTTTACTACTGCTGCTACCCTCATCTCCGCCCTCTCGTGCTCTGCTCTCCATTAAAAGCTGCCTAAAAAGTCAACTTCAGCCCCTTCAGCACCCTACATCTTCATCTTGTAACCGTCCATTGATGATGGTGAATAATGGTGGAGTGAATAAGGAGAGAAAAACAAATAGCTTCAGTTACATTCATGGAGGAAGGTGAAAAGGTTTGAGGGAGAGGAAGAGACACGCTCGCTACGCTGCCCTGTTCTTGCTCTGCGACTTCTGAGCTTGTTGTGGAATGACGAAGAAGAAGAAGGAGAGGGGATGGGGATGTGAGTCATGTGCCAGGTGCATGGGAAAATTAAGTGAGATGGAGAGAAAGAGAGGGAGTCTGAGCTGAGAGAGGGACTGGCCCGGTCTGCCAATTGGGCCGGTGTAAGCAAAAGGGGAAAGCAGGGCATTTGTTTCTGGGTTCAGCAAGTAACCAGGTTGGGGCCTGACCCAGTAAGGGAATACAAGAGGAAAGGGGAAGGAGAGAAGAAACGGGCTGGGAACTGGGCCAAGGTGAACACTGGGTTGCTGACTGAGCCACCTCTTTTTTATCTTCTTCTCACTCAATTTCTTGTTATGACCCAATCCAATTTTGATTCAATTTTCTCTTTTTTTCTTCAAGCAATTTATTCATCCTTCAAATGTATCAAATTCCTACAAAATAAATAAACTAATATTAAAATCTTAAATCAATAATTTATTTCGAGTAAAAATGAGGTAATAAAAGGGTATAAAATATCATAATTTTTGGTTGAACTCTAATGGGGAGACTAGCCATCCATTCCCAACTCGCCCCTATCAGCCACCAGTGTCTTTCCCTCAGAGGCTCGCATGGTCCAAACTATCTCAACTTGAACCCAGACTCGTGCGATTCCTAGATACCCTGCGTCAAATCTATGTTAGTAACCACTTCTTGAATGCTCTCAAGGAAGCACCTGCCCATCTAAAATTTTGAGAGAGCTCCTGTCTAGGAAGGGAGAACCTGACGAAGTTTTAGTGGTCCATATTGGCGGATCCTGCAACGCGCTCTTACAGAGGCGGTCGCCATCTAAGCTGTAGGATCCTAGTGATTTCTCTATCCCGTGCAGTATTGGCGATCTGCAGATTGAGATAGCCTTCTATGATCTAGGCACTAGCATAAGCCTCTTGCGTCTCTCTCTCTCTCTCTCTGCCAGAAGCTACACCTATTGGATCTCAAGCCCACTGGCATATCTATTCAACTAGCAGATCGCTCCACCAAGTAACCTATGGGAATTCTAGAGGATGTTCCAGTCCAAGTGGGCAAGTTCCTTATCCCGTGTGACTTCGTCATCCTTGACACGGATGAGGACCCCCCAGTCCCTCTCATCTTAGGTCGCCCATTCCTTGCGACTGCTGGGGTAGTGATTGATGTGCCGACTGGCACCATGTCCTTCACGATGTGTGGGGAAAGGGATGTTTCCCTTCGCCCACACCTCTTCCTACCCCCGGTGCCCAGTCCGCCCCGCAGTCCCTCTTCTTACCAGCCCTCCCTCGACTATGTCTAGAGCTGAGCTAAGTGATTGGGACGGAAAACCACTTGGGAGAACGACGCTTCTTGGGAAGCGCCGATGACTTATTTATGCCCTGAAGAGGTGTTAGGTGCACTACCATTTCACATTTCCATCACTTCACCCCTCCCCGTTCTGCCGTCATCTCTTTCCTAAGGGAAAGATCAAGCTTAGGACCTAAAAAAAACGCTTCTTGGGAGGCAACTCAAGGCACTTATTTTCTCAAAAAAAAAGGGGTGTGTCACCCCACCTATGCCTCTCCCATTTTCACCGTTCGATCCTCGAGTTTACCCCTCCCCTTGCTCTTTTTATGCGTCCTTTTCATTGAGGACAATGAAAATCTCAAGCATGGGAGGTGAGTTTATCGCTCTTTAGGTGAAACTATGGATCTTAGGACTGGGTCGACTGGCACCACTTGCATTCACATCATATAGATAGGACTTTGTATAGCTTTACTAGGTTGTTTTTATATTTTTCGTTTATTAGAGTATGTAGTTTAGAGCATATAGGCTAGATTTTGCATCTCAGAAAGGGGAAATGATCGAGTGGGAATATTCATAAGCTTTCCAGGTACTACTTCTTACCCTTCTCTTCATTTCCCCTTATATCCTTTACCACTTTCTTAGTTAGATTTATTGCTTTTGAATAAATGTGTGTGAAAACCCCTCTTATGAAGAGAATACAAGGAGTGATGATTGATTGATCAGGTTTATCTATATGTTGAAGTGTGGCCTGTTATTGTGTGATGACATTGTATTTTAACATTACTATCCGTAGTTCTCTTGCCCTATGTTGTATTTTATTTTGCCCTTGAGATTCATGTGATTTGGCTTGATTGACCTTAATAAGTGGGACATATCTTAGAGTAAGTTGTTTGACTGTGATAGACTTACCTGTGAGACTTTGAGTCTAATGACTATTCATTGTATATAGTATGATACTTCTTTTCATGTGTGAGTCATCCAGGATTGCATCTCTAGAACTTGGTCTGGTTCTCTTCAAAATCGCATTTAGCATGTGCATGTGTTAATATGATTGAGGCAATTTTTGTTCCATTTAGCCACATGAGCCAAAAAGCTACCCATTAATATATATTATCCTCTTTGCTAGCCCATTGTGCCTTTCCCCTTATCTTTGTTGTTGCACCCTACGCACTACCCACTTGGCCTATCGATATTTTCTATGTTCTTGTCAAGGTCTAGTGGAGCAACACTTCCATGATTGAATTGGGTTTGCTTTGGAGGTTGGTTCACCTTGGGCGCTTATTTAGTGGTTTGCTAAGGAGGAATTATGCCTTGAGTTTGTGGATCCCATGCCATTCACATGTACCTTGCTTCTGCTTTTCAAAGAAAAGAAAAGAAATAAAAGAGAAAAAAAAAGTTGAAAAAAAGAGAAGAAAAAATAGAAAAGTTGTAAATAAAGTGTTTGGCATGGGGGTATGAGAATGAGATTGTTAAATTCCCTCTTGTGGTTGTTATGGGGTCTACTTCCCAATTTTAAATGCGATGTGAAGTCATTGATTTGATATAAGTTGTGGAAGTGTTTTTTGCTCCTTAGTCCTTCGACTATTAGCTCCACTCTTCCCAAATTTACTCCACTTTTCACCCTTTTACCTTTGGACCCATTACACCCTTTTTACAAGTCATTATGATTGGCATATTGCATTTTGCATAAGATGGTGGAGAATTGAGAACTCTACCAAGCTTATAGTAGCTTGCATGATTGGATAGAGTATTGAGTGCACCCTTATTATATAGTCTAAACACATTGAGGAGAGTGTTCCATTTTCTCCTAAAGTGAAGTTCTACTAGTCTTGCTTACTCATCATTCATCGACGAAGGTCTCGTCTTGTTATGTGCTACGGTATTAGGGCATTTAATGTGTTGCATTTAGGTAGGGGGCTTCATGGAAGGGAGTGTGCGTGTTATATTTAAATTGTTTCACACCTTGACTTGGCCACCTTTAATGTATAGTTTATCTTGGTTTGTTGATCATTCATCTCTTGCCTGAGGAGGAGCATAGCTAGAGGTTTGTCTCCCTCGTCGGTGTTTTATGAACTAGTTTTGCTTGGGAACAAGTAAGAAGTGAGCATGGAGGAGTTGATAAGCCTATTTTTGGAGTGTAATTTGGCCCCAATTTTATCCCTCTTTCAACTTGTTTTCATGCTCGATCTTGTCGAGAAAGGGCCAAATCGACCTCCTTTAGTATATATTTCGCTCATTCGACATCTTTTCGTATTTTCAGGGATTCTACTGAAGGAATAAAAGAATTGTTGATGATTAGTAGAAAGGAGTGCCAAAGAGGCGAGTTTAAAGTTATAAAAATGGTCACTCGGAGTTCTAAGGAAATTCCAGAGATTCGGCACGGGGACCCCACGCTTACTGGCACGGTCGTGCCGCGCCGGAGAACCGAGAAGTGTCGGCCAGTAGAGAGGCACGGCCAGCCCGTGCCACCTTAGCCAGGGTGGCACGGCCACACCGTGCTGCCAGGCACGGCCGTGTTTCCCCCCTTTTCACGCGTCGCGACTTGGACTGTTTAGGCCGCAGTTTTCGAGGCTTCTCATTCATTGTTTTTTTCTTTACTAGAAAGTATCTCTCAGAGGTGATTTTTAGGGTTTTCTTAGCAGAGTTTAATTATTCCTTTCGATTCAATTTATGATTATTGAAGATAAGTTCTCCTTCGATTCAACAATCAATCCAAGCTTGTCCTCTGATTCTCTCTCCCTTTTGTTGTTGTTTTAGAGTCCTGTTGAATCACGTTTAGTACACTGATTATTAAATTGTTGGAATTTAGTATGATTTGTAGCTAATCTCCCAATTTAGGTTGGGATTGAAGCCAATTATATTTATTGAATTATGAATTAGCCCCAGACGATTGTTTCCTTCATGCATGCGATTATGAATTCTACTCTCCACACCACATGCTCGTTGAAATGCTCGAAAGAGCATTCATCAATTAGCATTCGGGTTTAGGGGAGCATTGAAAGACGAAACCTTTACCTAGCGTGACTTAGTAGACAATTAGGATTTTGCTATGAAAATAATTGAAGTTCTAGTTGATATCAGAGATTGTAGATCTTGTAATCCTTCAACCTTTAGTCCCATAAAAATAGGTGACTGTAGTTGCAGGATTAGCCTTCGACCATTGAGAGAGGGAGGATATGGGCTTAATTAACAGTTTTTTCATTCATAAACACATGCTTAGTTCCGTTTGATTGGGGTTGATGACTGATTCAGTAGCATAATCGTGCTAATATCTCAACCTAAGTACTTTAATACTCTGCAGTTTTATTCAATCCTTTAGTTGTTAACATCCCCGTAGTTTAAATACAAACCTACAACTTGAGTGGTCTAGATTGGGCATTTGAATTAGTCTGGTAATCGAAAGCAAGCTCCCTGTGGAATACGACCCGTACTTGCCGTTGCTAGCTATGACTGGCACAGTGCACTTGCAGTAATTTAATGTAACATCACTCATCAAGTTCAAAAGGGAGTCAATGAAGCCACTAGGCAGGAAGACCCATGATGATAGTGGCAGTGACGGAGACTGGGACAAGTCTCTTAGGCAGAACACGTTAATAATCTTTAAGGATAAGGGGAAGGACAAGATGCATGAGGAACTAAGGAAGTACTCATACATCTTATACAACAGACCTCATTAGGTTTTAGAGTGTTTGAGGCATGAGAAACTTGCCGCTCTTGTGATAGACGAAGACAGCCAAGAAGAGGAAGAACATATTGCCTTAACATCGCCCTTAAGTGCCATCCAATCCAAAATGGGGAAGCAAGCTGGAGGCCGCATGTGTGTAGGGACTGAAGTTAGACATAAGAAACTCTAAGCTACGATGGACATGGAAGCGGACACCGTGTACATGGCAAAAGAACTCGCTGATGTGATCAACCTACCTTATAGAAAAGAGAAGGATTATATGAAGGGAGTTAATGCAAGGAATCTTCCAATATATGGAGTTGCTCGAACATCCAAATTAGAGCATGGAGAGGTAAAGTTGACATAATCATTGCTCCTCTTTATGATCAGAAGTTCTATCTAGGAATGAACTTTCTCAATAAGGTAAAAGCCATCATAGTTCTCCATCCTAGCACCATGTTCATCACAGACAACGGGCAAGCTCAGACAATGCCTATGAGATGGGATCCTGTGAAGGTAAGGGTTCCACCTGCCCTTCGATTCAC
The DNA here is from genome assembly GCA_002740545.1 of Lophocereus schottii. Lineage (NCBI taxonomy): Eukaryota > Viridiplantae > Streptophyta > Magnoliopsida > Caryophyllales > Cactaceae > Lophocereus > Lophocereus schottii. The sequence continues at coordinate 6,916 of NCQV01123725.1, forward strand.
GTATAGTAAGGTTGGCCGCTTATCTTCCCTCAAAAGTGATGCGGGACTTGAGGGTGTCAAGCCTGCGACAAAGCCTGAGAAGTTGGAAAGGAGGAAATAGGCTAGAACGAGGATGGAATGCAAGCGCGCAAAGGATCAATGGGTTGAGCGGGTAAATGCAACACATCAACCTAACCAAGTAGAAGAGACACCTCCTGAGGATGAGGCAACTCAAGAGCCAAGCATATGAAGACCCAAAGGCAACGAGGGCATTGCCCGATTGGGTAGAGGAGAATATCAGGGGCTGAATTTTCAAAGAGTTCTAGAACATTCAGGATGCTCCAGAATGTTCTGAAAGCTTCTGAAATACGCTAGAATGTTCTAGAATTTCTAGAACCTTCTGAGGCACTTTAGAGTGTTCTAGACTATTTTGCAACCTTCTAGAGTGACTAGGACCTTATGAAGTATCCTAAAACCTTCCAAGGTGTACTAGGATATTCTAAAATGTTCCACACTATTCTATATATGTGAAGTCTCTAGAATATTTCTATAGAATATTCTAAAAGTGTAATAATAGCCGTATGATCAAATAGATCTCCACTGTCCATTAAGAAGGTGGATGTGTATATATACCCCCACAGGGACTCATTTGTATACCAAGCATTCCAAGTGCAATACAAAACATTCTTCCAAACTCTCTCTATCTCTAAGTTCTCTCGAGTGTGTATGTACTTACTTAACTTATCAAGTCTAAGTTAAGCAACTATCAAGGCTTATTAACATACTAGGAAGGGTATCAAGTGAGCTTGTTAGCACCGCACGGGTTTGAGTTTGAGTGACATTATCAACCCTTGACACGTGTGAATCAATTATTTTGCAATATTATTTATAAATGATAAGACTGTCTGCAAATTCATTCATTATTTTTTTAAAAAGAAAAATGAACATCGTTATTGTGAAATTGAAATGGGCAGTTCAAATTTTAGTTACTTCTGCAAAGTTGCTATAATAGATTTTGGTCTTCAAAAGTTGGTAGTTTTTTTCTTTTTTTTGGTTAAATAGTTGCCTAAATTTTTATGTTTATAAATTTTAAATGTTTGAATTTTTTTTACATATAATTCATGTGTCTGAATTTTTTTAACATCTAACATAGATGTCTAGGTTTTACAAAATTCATTTAAAAAAAAACTTATGAATTGAAAAAAAGGCACTTGTACTGTAAAAAAATATATTTATTATAGCTGTTAAAAAAGTGATTANNNATTATTGTTGGTACCATTGAAAACCTAACCATTTCTTTATTTCTTTTAAAGATAATCATCTTCAGCTTTTTCCTAACTATCTTTTTCCAACTTTTTATTTGTTTGCTGGGTCATTGTTTGTTCTCTTTAGTTCTATTTTGTAATGTATTTTTGTCCTTTATGTGGCTTATCAACAATCCAAAAAAAAACTATTTTTTCCCACAAAAATAGAAAAAGAAAAAGAAGAAATTACAACCATGCCTGATAATGTGATTAAAAAACTGCTTATACAACTTTTCCTAACTGTTTTGCATATGCATCCTAAAAGTTTTAGAAATATTTAATTTTCACTCACATCTAATAGCATTGTAATTTTGCACAAAAAAGGATTCTTCACACGTCTAATCGCTCATAGTTGTTTTCAAAAAAAGAAAGAAAGAAAGAAAGAAATGGATTGATTCCTTTGCTTCTGTTTCATTGCCTAAAAGTAGTTAAGACATTAAAAAAAAAAAAAAACAAAGACAATACTAGTGGACTAGCAGTAATGTTGAAATTTAATGTGTGACTAAACTTGTTGACGCCAATCAACGTTGACCATCAGGTGTTCGATGAAAGTGACCACTATTATAATTATGATCTCCAACAACATATCGCTTCATAGGATATTCCTTTACATCTGCCAAAATGACAATAATGATTAGGATTATTTAAATTAGAACTCTTTCAGTTATGATAAGTTAATTTCTTTACTTGAAGTGAAGAAGATAGTATGCACAAACCATCCTTCCATCCAAATGAAGCAGGCATGATACTACAAATTTGAGAAAGTTGAGAGTTCTTAGGTAGTAGAGGAAGATTCACATTAATAGCCTATGTAAAAGGATCAAGAGGTATATGGCATTTTGAAGCCAAAATCACATGATTAAATCGATTTTAAAAACTTTAAGACAAATTTTACACCTAAACTTACATTTAGAGTTAGAGAGCCTCCATGATTGGTATATATAACAATATCTTCCATGATCTGTACATCCAACAAATTGTCTTCCATGATCCTATACAGGAACATAGATTTTATTAATAAATTAAAGAATAATGTTTCATTAGCATTGGAAAGGGAAACTTAAGAAACAAACACAAGCAAAGGAAATGGATATGACTTCCTTACAGTAGAAGTTGACTTTCGTTTCTAATTAATTTATGGGGGAGATGATTTTGTTTCTCATTAATTTGTTTTTAATAATTTTTTAGGGCTTTTTATTTTTCTAAGGTGTATAATATATTTTGGGTTGTTTTGGCCAAAAAATTATATTAATATTTTTTATTTCATTTTTTCAACATAAAATTCATGCACCTATATTAAGGTCTTATTCAACATAAAAACTTCATATTGTGTGAATTATATGATGATGATGATGATGATGATGATGATGATGATGATCTATATGTAAATTTACCCATATAAAAAAAACAACAATAATAATAAAGATTCTTAGAATATAATAATCCAAACTTTGGGCGGTGAAAAACTGAAAGTCAATTAATAATTTGACCTTAAAAAATAGCCTATGATCCTCTAAATTTTGAGACTATCTATTTTCAGTAGTACATAGTCATTTTAAATTGTATTTTTCAAACAATTCCTAATGATAGCATCTAAAATAAGACAAACATATGAAATTCAAAGCACATAGCTTGATTTTGAAGTTCAACTTATCTAAAGAAAACAATGTAAAATGACATTGATACTACTTAAAATAAATATTCTCAAAGTTTTGAGCATTTGGAGCTATTTCTTTAAGTCGGATCATTGGTGCCCACCACACCAAAGTTCAACTTATTATATTTCAAAAATCCTAATAATAAAAACAATAACAATGATGACCACAACAACAACTAAAATGTCCTTTTTTGTCATTTCATATTCATCACCTAATTCAATAGCTAATTTAACCGAACACAATTTCATCAATCAGCAAGTTTGAACAGGTATTTGCAAATAGCTAAGAGAGAACGACTATTCGCTACTCAAACTACTATCAGCTATTCAAACAATTTCCACCGAGTAGGGCCTAAGTGTTGAAAAAGTTGGGATTTTTAGATGAAAATTCAAACACATAAAGTTTATAAATCTAAAAGTTCAAGCACCTATTTGACGAACAAAACTCCCAAAAGCTGGAAAACAAAACCAGTTTGCCTCAGGGCTAGTCTGTACAGTAATATTCACATTGGCTATTTGGTTATGGTAACTTGGTTAAGAAAAGAAAGAAAACTCAATGCATAAATATTGTTTTGCTTTCTTAATTATTGTTAGCGTAAAATTAAGGTAATTTCAAAGTTACAGTATATGACTAAGAACAACAAAGACAAACTAGAGAAATATAAATTAAAAGATCACCTTCAAAAATCATGGAAACATAAAGTTAATGATCCAGAGTTTTTGCATTGCCCATAATTATGCAAACAGACCCTATAAAACCTCCTTAATCTACTTGAATCACAACGAGTTTTTCCTTTTTAGGAGCTTATTTTGATTCTCTATTAATTAAAGCTATAGTGGCCATAGTTTTCATAAGGAGAATAGAACTTATCCAATATATAAATATATGCTGGAATTTTCCAAGAGTAAAATAAAAGCGGCGGATTTTTCTAATGCTTATCTGAAAAGATGGATAAGTATGGTGCCTTTTCAAGTTTATCCACCTTATCCAATCCATTTCAATGAAAAGATGGATAAGCAAGGTGTCTCTTCAAGTTTTACTTGCCTTACCCTATCTTTTTTGGTGCCTCTTCAGGCAGCATCATTCCGCTATATAAGGAGGAATGAAGCTACAATCACGAGAATTTTTTTTATAACAATCAATGTGAGTGACTGCAGCACCCTCATCGATTAACATTCGAGAGAACCGTGAAATACACACTTGTTCTTCTAAGTAAATTATCCCTCTAATTATTTGTGGTGCAACAAATTAGTCTTAAGAAAAGTGTTCTATTTTACGATTTACTTGGCTTATCCAGTACCACATTCAACCCCAAGTTCTTTAACGATCTTAAGACTTATTTGTAAATGGCTTCAATTCGAGAAATGACTTCCAACTTTCAGAAGTTGGATAAGTTCGAGGGTGTTGGCTTCCATCATTGGCGTAAGAAGATGTACTTTCTTCTTACAACCTTGAAGTTTGTGTGTGTGCTCAACACTCCCTACCCCATGGAGACAGAAAACGAGACTTTTAGAGCAAGCACGCCGAAGATCCAAGTTCGAGAACGATGACTACATTTGTCGAGGTCATATATTAAATAGCATGTCGGACGCCTTGTTCAATGTCTATCAAGGCATGGAATTGGAAAGGAATTATGGGAGGCACTAGAGAATAAGTACACGATAGAAAATGCCTCTAGCAAGAACTTTGTTGTAAGTCAATTTAATAATTATAAGATGGTCGAAGGACGCTCTGTTCTCGATCAATTGTACGAAATTCAGCGAATCCTAAGTCACTTCAAGCAACATCAAATGCACATGAATGAGACCATTATAGTTTCCTCTATAGTAGAGAAACTTCCCCCTTCTTGGAAAGACACTAAAAGAACTTTAAAACATAAGAAAGAAGAAATGTCGCTTGAAGAATTGGCTAACCATCTTTGAATAGAAGAAGAGTTACGTGTGCAAGATGAGTCAAAGGAGCATGTCTCCAAGATTCCTGTCATCGAAGATGGCGAGTCAAGTCAAGTGTCTAAAGGAAACAAGAAGAGGCCTAACAAGTACAACAACAACTAGGCAACAAGAAGGCTAAAGTGGTTTGTTGGGAATGCAACAAATCGGGCCACAAGAAAAGAGATTGCCATTTGGAAGTGCAAGCATCGCTTGAATAACCAAAAGCCAAAGACAAAGGACAACTTTGTAGCCACGATCAATGATCAAATCAACATTGTCCAAAGTGACAATGATTGGTGGGTTGATTCGGGTGCTTCCAAGCACATGTGCAATGACCGCTCTTTCTTCAAGACATTGGTGTCGGTTAAAGATGGAAAAGTGCTCTATATGGGCAATACTTCTACTATTGATGTTAAAGGAATACGCCAAGTAGAGTTAGTCTTCACTTCCGGAAAAATTCTTACTTTAAGTGATATATATTTTGTGCCGGAAGTTAGAAAGAATCTTGTTTCTAGTTTTCTTCTTAATAAGTTTAGCTTCAAATAAGTGTATGAAGCCGATAAGTTTATCTTGTCTAACGGGAGTGTCTTTGTGGGGAAGGATTATGCTAGTGGTGACATGTTTAAGTTAAATGTAATTACTCCTTCTAGTGGTAATGAGATGAATGATTCTGCTTACGTGCTTGTGTATTCTTTATCTTGTATATGGCATAATCGTCTTCGGCATGTTAATTATAAAAGACTAAAACAGATGTCAAGACTTGAGTTAATTCTTGATTTTGATAGAAACATAGAGAAATGTAAGATATGCATGTTAACAAAGATCACTAGAAGTTCTTTTCCAACTATTCAAAGAATCACTAAATTGATTTAATTCATAGTATTTAGGTGATTTTTATGGCACTCCCTTTTTTAGGAGAAAGAAATAGTATATCACTTTCATTGATGATTTTACAAGATATTGTCAAGTATACCTTTTACATGCTAAAAGTGAAGGACTAGACATGTTTAGGATATTTAAGAATGAATCTGAGTTGTATTGTGAAGCCCTTATTAAAAGACTAAGATCGGATAGGGGTAGTGAATATTATAATCTAAATTATTTCCAATCAACTGGCATAATCCATGAGGTCACAACACCTTATACACCACAACAAAATGCTATGGCAGAAAGGAAAAATAGAACATTAACTGAAATAATAATTGCTATATTTTCTAAATTCGGTTTAAGTGAAGGCTTTCGAGATGAAGCGATGCTCACAGCATGCTACATCCTAAATAGGGTTCCTAACAAAAGTAATTCAATTACTCCTTATGAATTATGGAATAAGAAAAAGCCAAACCTAAGTTATTTCAGAGTTTGGGAGTGTAGGGCTATTGTAAGAGTCCCGGAACCCAAGAAAAGAAAATTGGGGGAAAGAGAAATTGAGTGCATCTTTATAGGCTATGCTGAACGTAGGTTTTGGTTATAGAACCAAATGCTTATATTACGGCTAACACTGTGATAGAATCAATTGATTCCATTTTGGATGAAACTAGATTCTCTTCAGTTCCTAAACCAAACCAGGATGGAGTGTTAGAGGATGTCTTAGTCCAAGTGAATGAACTTGTGTTTCCTGCTGATTTTTATGTGAAGAACATGGTGATGCATGTCATGATATTCCCATCTTACTTGGCAGACCATTTTTGAAAACAGCAAGGACTAAAATTGATGTGCATGAAGGAACATTAACTATGAAATTCGATGGTGAAGTGATTAAATTTAATATTTTTGACGCCATGAGATTCTCTACCGATGTGAATTACATATATCCACTTGATGTTATTGATGAGTTGTCTCAAGATATTTATAACTTGTCTAATGAAGACGAATTTTTGACTGTACTTACTAAGAGTCTTGATCATGCTGAGTTTCAAAAAGTGCCCTACCAGATTAATGATGATTTAGTGGAAGAGATCCAACTAGAGGATCCAGGAGCTTTATGAAGTCGAGCCAACGCCTATAAACAAAGGCGCTAGTTGGGAGGCAACCCAACGTTTTTAGGGAAGTACCTATTTAATTTTACTTTTATCTTCATTATTTCTATCTTTTTGCATGCATTAGGGACAATGCATGAATTAAGTGTGGAGGTGCATCCTGCAGTATTTATTCTTCAAAAAAAAGTTTTTCTTATAAATAATGCATGATCTGAGTTTATACTAGGCTGGCTTGATTAAAAAAAATTTTATTCTTAGCTATTTATATTTTATTCTTCTATGAGTGAAGACTCCTGAGCATGCTAGCTGTCATTCCAAAAAGTTTGAGTTGATCCTCATATATCTCTTTAATGAGTAACTATCATGATTGTTCATCTTATTTAGTCATGTATTATGTCCGCTTCAGAGGTAATAAAATGACCTAACCCATTTCTTAGACTATTGAATTAGTAGAATAACTCATTAAAGTTGGGAATGACAAGTACCCCTTTGAGGCAATACTGTCACTGGAAAGCTTGCTTTCCATAATAGTGAATCATTAAAATAAATAAAAGTAATGATGTTAATAAAATGTTGGCTCCAGCACCTCTATTCGAGTGAGTGTGAGACAGGGAGTGTTTAATTTCTAAGACCCTATATGGGTCTCGAATATGTGCAAAAGTAGAGTTTGAGAAAACAAAAAAAAAAAGAAGTAGAAGAAGAAGAAGAAGAAGAAAAATAAATAAAGGCACGTTTAGAATCAATTCAATGAGTTATTCTATCTAGTTCAATTGTCTCTATAGCCATACCATACCTCAATTTTTCTATCATAAATTTTTTATACCTCTTGATCTGTGTATGCATATCTAAAAGAGATGGATGATTATTAATCTTGTTATTTCATTAAGGAAATGTTATGAGGTTGATAAATAAACTCTTTGATGGTAGTTGGATGTCTAGTAGTTATTCACTTGTAGGAGGAAAAGCAAATTAATTTTCAATAAAACTGTTTTTAAAACAAGCCAAGACCTAGTATGAATATCATAGTTATGCATGACTTGATAAGGAAGGAAGAAGGTAAGTTTTTAGATTGAGCCTAAGATTTCTTTGCACGAGGACGTCCAAAATCTAAGTGTGGCAGAATTTGTTAAGCCAAAAATCATGCGTTATTTTAATAATTATTTCGATTATATTATATATATTATTTTGTCTAATTTACCTTGTTTTATATATTTTTCAGGTTTAGCATTAATAAAATAATGAGGAGAAGAGAGGACGTCGAAGCTCGGATTTTACACGCTTGGGTATAAAGACGATCCAAAATTAATAATTTATGGAAAATATTATTTCCATAATTATTTAATTGAGTTTCAAGAGTTGGAGAAGAGCTAGAAGTCTTGAGGAAGAAGAAGTCTAAGGAAGAAAGGAAGAAGAAAACCTTATTCACTAACCATAATCTCCATCACTATCAATCATAATCCCCGTCATCATCCTATACCATATAACACGACCACGACAGCCTCATATCACACGCCTAACCCTAAAGATCTCCACGCATCACCATCATCATCTTACCTTCACACCTTCTTCCTCACCATAAATCACCCATAACCATATTTCATCATCATCATCATCATCATCATCACGCTTCAATCTCCACGGCTGCCTCACGCCTCCACCATCATCAGCCCATACACACGCCCAAGCTTCACGCCATCTTCATCCCCTCACCATGCTCACTTCCTTCCTCACCACCACGTCAAGTAGTCTTCTATTATTCTTATTCTATTTTTTAAAAATTTTTCTTTTGTTTGGTTTATTATTAAACATGAAACCTTTGGTTAATTTATCTAATTTTATTTTTAATATGAGTGAGTAATTTTTTGTGCTTGGTATAATCGATTTCAAACCACGCTAAGTTGATTATTTTGAAATAAGTTTCATACTTTATTGTCTAGTTGATTTATATTCATGATTCTATAGCGATTAGTATTTATCGTTCATGATATTCGTATTATATCAATTAGAATGCATGCTAGTTAATTTAATACGAATTCATATGATAGTTTAAAAGGCTTTAATACGTAAAAGTTATCGTCTTTTAAGTATTAATATCACCCTAATTAATCATGGATGGCTCAAATCCATCTCTTTTAATTAGATAATCGTTATAGATCTTTGTTAAATCGATTTACTGGTAAATTGGTTACAAAGTATTAAATGATGTTTTTCTAATACGTAATGCTCTAGTTTGATTAAATTCTTGCGCTGGAGTAAGGGTTATCAAATTAGTAGGATTTATATTAGGGCTGGACCTAATTAAACTATAATATAAGAAAAAACGGGAATGATCCGCTGGTGAGTGTCTTCTACAATTTAACTTATAGATGAAATTGACCTATGTATTAATGATAAATATTAATTTGCATGGTGAATATAGATTATGCCAAGTATTTTTCATTAATTTGATATCTTTGATAATTATTTGTTACTTGTAGTTAATTTGTTTAGTTTGTCAACTTTTATTCTTCAATTATTAGCTTTGATATAAATACCGTTTACACACCCCCCCCCAAAGAATAGTATTTTTGGAGTGTCTTGAAAATTTTAGATTAGTAAGATTTTGATTTTTAGAGTGGTTATAATTTTCACATTTGATTTATATTCTGTTTTACTGTTTAATTACCAGTTTGTTAGAAATTAGGCTAAAAATAGTTCTTTTCATTTTTTTTTTCAAGTTTTAATCCATCCTAGGGTTTATATAGTGTCCTAATCTGCCTTTATTTAATTTTGGAATTTTTGGAAATTATTTGATCATTTTTCAGAATTATTTTGTGAATCGGATATGTGCAAGTTTTTATTTCAATAAATCTGAAAATTGTGTTTTTAATATCTATTTCATGTTTTTTAGGTGTTTTTGAGTCCATAAAATTATATCCTTAAATTAGGATAATTTTGTTAATTAAGTTCATAATTATATTAGTGCAGTTTATTTATTTTATAATTTCAGATTTAATTTTCTGTTTCATTATTCTGCAGTAATTTTCTGTTTTAATTTTTCTAAAACTAATTAGATATAATTCTGGATTTATAAGCTTATAAACTTGAACAACATTAGTTTAGGTCACTGTTTGTGATTTTTAATATTAATTTTCTGTTTATTATTCTCTGCTTTGATTTTTAGTTGAAGATTGAGTTATTATTCTATTTTTTAAATTTTTCTAGATTATTTAGGATAGCTATTTACTGTTTTATTTCCAGAATTAAATCTAGAATATTTAGGAGTAATATTGAGTATTTTTCTAGGTTTTCATTTTAAGTTGATTTATTTTAGAAATACAAAGAGCAGAAACAATAAATTAGATTAGTAAAATTATTTAGGATTAAACTAGCCTTTTGACATAATCTTTCCTTGTGGAATCGATCCCTACTTTCCTATACTATAATAATTATTTATAAATCAAAGTAGTGGTTAAATTTGTAGTTCTACGACAAGCTTTACACAATGTTTTGACGTCAAATACAAAAATGAGTTTCAAGGTTTTAAAATGATTTTCGACTGTCAAATTCCATGAAATAATTAGCAATAATTTTTCTGATGTAAGTTGAGTCTAAAAAGGTTTTTCCCTTTAAAGAAAATGATGAAAGATTTTATCCTATTTTTAAGCGAAGAATATTTATCAAGTGGAGAGATTTTAGGGGCTTGAGAGATTTTATCTATTTTTAAGAGAAGAATATCAAGTGGAAAGGTTTTACGGGCTTGGCTATTAGGGTTGTTGAGGGGAAGTGGTCTTCTCTTTTTCCTATTCTTGTGCCACAGGCACTTAGTGTGATAATTGTTCTTCTTTCTCACTCACACACATTCTTCTATTTAAGTTGCCTTTTTCCCTCAGTGTTTTTCAAGGTTTTTCAAGGTTTTCCAAGGGTTAAAAATTATTTTGTGAGTCAAAATTTTCTTTGAGAAAAAACCTTCAAAGAGAGTGCTAAATCAAGTCTTTAATATTCGCATAATAGGAATTGTATTGTACCTTACATTCAGCTTGTTAGAAACATTCAAGTAAGGTGTTGTTATCTCTTTTCCATCAGTGAAGTAAGAGATTGTCCAAGTCTTCGAAGACATTGGACATGGTATTTGTAACTAGGGTCTCGAGGTAGACTAAGTTACGTGGTGTTTGTAACAAAGATCTTAGGGTAGACCAAGTTACGTGTGTGACTAAGTCACGTGTGGTGTTGTAGTTGTAACATATTTGACCCGTTTAGTGAAAGCATTGCTGAAATCCTACAATGGTAGGTCGTAATTTTTACACCTCAGTTGAGCCAGAGGTGGTTTTCCACGTAAAAACACTATGTCTCCTTTATTATTTCTGTAATTCTTTTGTTTTTGCTTCACTCCAAACACGCATTCCAAACAGTTTCAAATGAGTGATCTAAAATAATCGAAAAGGTTAGAAGACACAATTCACCCCCTCTTGTGTCCTTGTACGATTAAATCTAATAAGTGGTATCAGAGCAAAGTTCTCATACCTAGGTTAATACCTTGAGAGATCCTGAAAAGATGAGTGCACCACAAGGAATTTTGGAGGGTCAATCTGTGACTCGACCACCATACTTCAATGGACAACATTACAACTGGTGGAAGAAACGTATGGAGAACTACATTCAAGCTGATGATTATGAGCTGTGAATGATCATCGAGAATGGCCCTTACAATCCAATGAAGACCACGGAAGATGGCAAGACCGTTCCTAAGAAGCCAAATGAGTTCAACTCGGAAGATTTCAAAAAGATGGAGAAAAACACTAAGGCCAAGAAACCGTTGTACTTTGGCCTTAGACAAGACGAGTACACCTGTATCTCAGAGTGTGAGTTTGCGAAGGATATATGGAATGCCCTTCGTGTGGCTCATGAAGGAACCAACCAGGTCAAACAATCTAGGATCGAGCTGTTAATGAGAAAATACGAGCTTTTCAAAATGAGCGACAAAGAGACGGTGATGGATACGTACACTCATTTTACTTACATCACCAATGAGCTGAAATCATTGGGGACATT
>NCQV01123743.1:1626-12801 GCA_002740545.1 Lophocereus schottii
AATGCCAAGAGGGGTGCTATGAGGCTCAGGAAAGCTCTTATAACCGTAACTTGGCCCGATAAACATCGATCTTGAGTAACTACTCTCCACACTTCCCAAATTTCATTCCCATGTGCATTTAACTCAGTTTCTAACGAAGTAAGCTTCTATATGCAACAAAAGTTGTTGAACTCATGAAACTTTTAAATTTCTTTGCAATATACGTAATTATTTAGAAACTCCTTAGAGTATCTCCAAATCTCATGATTTCTTTCTTCTCTCATATTACTGTTTCAAGGTCTACTTTAGAAAATTCATATCTTTCATCTCTAACCTCAAATTGAGCCCTAAAATCCCAATATGGAAAGCTTAAGAAGTCTCGTAACACTTTTATTAATAGTGCGAGACCTAATTACCACCATTTGACCTTTAAAATTGAGCATAAACATATCTATGCACAGCTATAGTTTATTCTGCATGCTCTTTGTAAATTCGTTATAACTTTCTCCACATAACCAAGAATCAAGTAATTCCAGAGACCATTGAAAGATAACTCATTGACCTAGCTACCCACGAAAAATTATAATTTTTCAGTACATCAATTGTTACCAGTTTATTCTCAAATCTGCCCGTTGTTTTTGGGTCTATTTCACAGCTCTACGTGCCCTTTTTTCTTCACATAAAACCCAAATTGGTTTTATAACTCAATTTCTTTCCTTAATAAATCCAATAACCTCTTTTAGTCAATTATAGAATTCTCCATAACTCACCAAATTTGGCAAAAAGTTGCACCACAACATGTTTCAATCCAACAACACATCTAAACTCCACAATTCCACCTAATTTCATCCAAATAACACACTTGATTTGAAAATCAAATTAAATCATGCATAATGATGGAACCCTACATTATGCCACATTCAATTTTCACCTAAATTACCAAAAATGGATTTAATAAGATCATCAACAACTCTAAATCCATTTTTCATGCCAAAGATCGTAACATTAAATCAAAGAACACAAGGCTCATCATCTTCAACATCAAGCTCGTATGATAAAGTATAATTCTAATCCTTACATGCTTCTATACTTAACCAACTTAATGAAACATCAAACTAAAACCTGTTTATACAAAGATAACATGATCCATAATCAAATCCAACATAAAAATCCAAAATTAAACATGATTAGGTTGGGATTCACCTCACTTTGAGCTTGAATACAAGAGGATAGAGGTGGTGTTTGATGGTGGTAATAGTTAAGGATGTGGGCTGGTGGAGTTTGGGGTGGGGACTAGTGGCCGGTGGTGGTTAGAAGTGGCAGCAACCACTAAAACACAGCAGTCATAGGGGTTGAACATAGGGCTGGGCAGCCTTAGCTTAGGGAAGAAAAGAAGAAGGCTTTGTGTTTTAGTTGCTTGCTTTAAGACTTTTGCCTTATCTAAGTATGTGGCTAATGTTTAAACTCCTAAAATGTAGATTTTGTGAATTATAGTTAGATATAAATAATGATCATCAGTGAAACTAAGTGCATAAGCTTGTTGGGCTTTAAGTTGGGCATAAAATGAATTGAGCTCGGAAATAAAACACTATGTTGTGATAAAAGTTTTGCATAGCTCAAAATTAAATTTTTGTGATGTCATAAAATATAATTTAATTTCTTAAACCATGTTTATTAGGGCCTACTATTGATTCACCTTAAATTTTATGATAATTAAAACCCGAATTGCAAGATGAGGGCCCAAATAAATTTTTTTCCCGATTAGAATGATTAAATGCGACAAATAAGTGTAAGGAAATTAATAACATGGATTAATCAAATAAATGAATGCGAGCTAGGGTCGGGCTATTATAGCCTTCTCCTCTTAAAGAGTTTCGTCATCAAAACTTATGAACTTTGTCACAAATATGCAAGATTGCCTCAGGTAGATGTGGGTACTTGGCTGTCATTTCTTCATCAGTTCCCAAAATGGCTTCTGATAAGGTATGATTTGTTCAAATTTCTTTGACTAAAGGTATCTACTTGTTACGTAGCTACTTAATCCTATGATATTGGACCAGGTACTCTTCATACACTAGACCCTTAGTGATCACAATGGGTTTTGTTGCGACAACGTAGTCAGAATCTAAAATGTACTTCGTGACGTGTGAGGTAAGCAACATGTTATGTACATGTTTGAGTTATATAGGCAGATTTAGTCGACAAGTTATGGGATTCAATCTTTTAATCAACTGGTATGGTCTAATAGATCTTGAGCTCAATTTAGCTCATAGTTCAAGCCTCCTTATGACCTTAGTTGGCAAAACTTTCTTGAAAACTTATCATGCATTTGAAACTCCAGAGGTCTACTTCTTTTATTAGCATAGCTTTTCTGTTGATTCCAATAGTCTGTTTTCAAGAGTCTTCTGATGATGGTGACCTCACTGAATGTTGACAAAGATCTTCATGACCCAAAAGACAATTTTATCGTCAATGTCTGCCGTCATTTTACCCTGATGTTTCACGTACATTTCTTTGCCAGTACTTTCACAACATCGACAGCTAGGAGTCCCATCCTTCTTCAAATACAAATGTCGGTCGTAGGTCATGAAGTACCATAGGCTCCAACTTAAAAGAGTTGGATCCATTGATATTTTTAAATGCTTGCCCATATGACACTAATTGAACACTCAAGTTCTCAAGCGCTCTCAAGATGTTCAACTAAGTAATCACTATAGTGTTCAGGCTATATTGTGTCTTCCTAGTCGGGGCATCTTCCACAATATTTGCCTTTCCTGGGTGATATTGGACCTGCAAGTCATAATCTTTAAGTAATTCTAGTAAATGCCTTTGTCTCGTATTGAGCTTCTTCTGAGTGAAGATTTACTTCAATCTTTGGTGATCAGTATAGATTTGATGAGATACTCCATACAAGTAATATTTTTAAATTTTCAGTCCAAAAATCACAATCGCTAGATTTAGGTCATGGTTAGGTAATCTCTCTCATAAGAGTTGAGTTGCTGTAAGGCATAAACTATCACTTTATCTTCCTACTAACTTAATATCTTCTTTTAATAAATTGGCTAGGGAAGATGCTATCTTTGAAAAGTCCTTCGCGAAACTCAATAATACCTAGCTAAAACCAAAAGTTTCTAGTCTCAATAACATTGGTGGGCCTTAGACACTCTGTAATTGATTTCACCTTCTGTAAATTAACCTTAATCCCTTCTTTTGAAACCACATGTCCTAAAAATACCAATTCCTCTAAGTAGAACTCATGCTTCATATATTTTCTATGTAATTGATTTTCCCTTAAGGTCTACAACATTGTTCTCAAATGGGTAATGTGTTTGTCTCTGGCTTTGAAGCAAAGCAAGATGTTGTCTATAAATACCACCACAAACTTGCTCAAATAGGGTCTAGAAACTGTATTCATAAGACCTATAAAGACCGAGGGCATTGGTCAGGCCAAGAGACATCATGATGAATTCATAATGACCCAACCTGGTCCTATGTGCGATTTTGGGAATGTCTTCAGGTATAATCCTAAGTTGATGGTATCTTGGTCTTAAATAAATCTTGGAAAAGACTCCTCCTCCTTACGATCGATCAAATAAATCATCTATTCAAGGCGATGGGCATTTGTGTTTTTATGGTGATCATGTTCAGCTCCCTGTAACCGATGCACATCCTAAAGGCTCCATCTTTCTTCTTCACAAATAGAATTGGGGCACCCCATGGTGACTCACTTGCTTTGATAAATCCCTTCTATAATAGCTCATCTAACTGAATATTTAGTTCTATAAGCTCTATTGTGCCCATACGATATAGGAATTTAGAGATAGGTTGGGCATCATAGATTAATTCAATCTCAAAATCAAATTTTCTTTGCGAAGTAGTCACAGTAACTCTTTAGGAAAACATCTCTAAATTCACAAACTATATTGATAATTTTACTTTTTCTTCCTTTGGTTGAGTGCCAATAGTATAACATCAATACCCAATATATCTTTAACACAAGAGCTCACTTGCCTTCATAACATAATTTAAAGCATAGTGTTTTTCCTCCCTTTGCCCATAAAACATATTTCGCTCCCTCATTCATCCCTTGAAATGACTTTAAGATCCTTACAATCTATTTAACCCCATAATAGCTCATTCCCAAAATGATATTAAAGTCTGACAAGTCAAATTAAAATAGAACTCTAGGAAATATTATCCCACAAATAGTAATTGGGGCAAGTTTGTAAGAGATAGAACACTCACTCTAGAGTCATTGAGTAACTTAATTCTATAATTGATTACTGTCTCCTTATTTTTAAGGTTTAGTTGCACGACAGATCTAGTGGATATAAATGACTGAGTGGTAACTAAATCAAATAATACACAAAATAACTTTGAAGTTAAAAAGAGAGTTCTAGTAACCACTGTACCAGAGGTGGCAACTTCCTTCTTGCTTAAGATATATGCCTTGCTTACAGCTGCAGGCCTTGGAGGTGGGAGCCCTTGTCTGTAGCCTTCAATCTTCAAGGACAGGTAGCAATGAGGTGCTCCTTACTACCCCATGACATGCATTTGTTAGTTCCCACTTGGCAATTAGGGGTGGTGTAGTTAGTTCTTTCACATTTCCTATAGGGCTCAGCTAAGCCTGCAGGATGACTCTTGGGAGGAGCAGAGCAGGCTTCTTCTAGTTTTACACTCTCACTTGGAGTTCCCCAATCGACCCACTTCCCCATCTGATTAATTAGGTTCAAGGCCCTTAACTCGGCCATCATCCGTTCCACTTCAGCTACTCACTTATTTAATTTTTCATAGGTAAGGATCGATTGATCAACTATCTGGTTGCAAATATAGAAAGCTAATCCCTCTTCAAATCTTCTCATCTGTAGTCTTTCAGACGACACAAACTCTAAAACAAACCTGGATAGTTTTGAAAACTTGCTTGCATACTACATCACAATCATACTAATACACTGATCTTCAGTTCTATAAATTCTCTCTCTTTCTTCCGTTGAACCACAACTACGTAAATTTTGGCTCTCAGTTCTTCTAGAAATCTACTCCAAGTAAAGTCAAGCGCTAAGAGCCTATTATTAACAATGTTCCACCAAATATTGACTTCGCCAGTTAGGTAAAATGTCCCAATATTCACCTTTTTATCTTCTGGAACCTCTACTGCAATGAAAACTTTGTCCATCCCTTGAATCCATTCCTCAAGTTCCACTGGGTCATACTTTCCATCATAAACTTTAGGGTTTCATTGGGCTACCCTATATGCTAGTTTATCATCCTTATAAGGGATTTCAGAAGGTGCTGGGGAATTGATTTCATATGCTCAGACATCAAAGTACGCCACTAATGAGGGTTTCCCATGTTATTAGCCAACTTAGGGGGAATTGGGGGCATTCCATTAAGGCTTGGTGGCACATTACGTGAAGCTTGGTCACCTGATGCCTGACCATGGTCCGAGTTATCTCTTATGTGGGTCACCACATTATTTTGCACAGGTTCAGACATTCTGGCTATTCAATACACAGAGTAATTCAATTACTTCACTACAATGACCATATAAGATAAGTATACATAATAGCCTGCCTATAAAACTATAATGCTATGAAATTCAAGAAAGGGGTTTTACATGTAGATTACCATACTAGCATGTAGTGAAGAGTTGTAAGTAGCCACAAAAGTAACTAATAAGATGCTCACTGCATATGAATCCATCTAACAAAGCAGAATATAAGAGAAGAATATGAGATAGATAGGCAGACATTACCATTGTCACTAATTTCCAATGATATCATCATAACCCTCACTAACTAATTTTCTCACTTTCCTAACTTTAGTCCCCATACTCCATATCCCATCAAGGAAGATCAAACCTAACTATGATACCAAATCTGTAACACCCTGAAATAAGCATGATTAACTATTTATATTCTCCTTAATAAATCCTTCAATTAAGACTAACAAACTCGATGATAGGGGAGCTACCATTGTCTAAAAGGACAAAGCTTGAAGCGTGTGTGCTAGAAATAACATAGTCAGTCATAGCTTCAACCATACACATTCACACATCATGAAACCATATATGATCAACTATGTAATACACAATAATAAAGCAATTCACCGTAAAATTTGCACCTCTCCATCCACTACAGATTTCAAAATACAGCTCTAAAAATATGCATGTAGTATGTCATTGTTGATCCATCCAGATTCCTTTGCGCAACATATTTTCTCCAGTTGGTTTGCTAACATGATGGCGATTCACTAAGCATTTTCTTAAAACAAAACATGAAAAATATTTTGAACTGTGAGCCGAAGGTAAGTACATGCATTCCTATATTGTGAAATGATCTTTGCATATATTGGTTAGGCACATGTTTTACAATTCATTTATGTTAAAACAGTAACTGAGATGAATTTAAAACTACATTGCTAGTTATTATTTAGCAGTCAACCCCGTTTAACTGTTGCGATCTATGGATAGGCGTACACCTACAAAGCCGATTAGGGGACTTGCCCTGAGGCCACGTGGATAATTGAATGGCGAATGCCCTATGATTGATAACTGGTGGCATCACTAATTAAATGATAAATCACTTTGTAAGCTAATTTAATGATGTACTTATCAAAACATAATAACTTTGATAAATACACTCTAATTTCTAAATATACAGGCAATGGACATACCTGAAGTCTTTGAAATACAATACCATTTGATAATACTTATGCACAATGGAAAACAATAGACCATGCCCTATTTCAACTTAAGAAATGTAATTATAAGTGAAGGCAGTTAGTAAACAACATTCGCTCGCACAATGTATAATTTTAGTGGAAATTGTTTAATAAAAAGGGCACCCACAATTCAAAAAAAATCAATATAAGATACGTTACAACAAAATGATTTGAAAAATAAATAAGTTAGGATCATTGAACTCGAAGTAAAACAAATTGGAGCAAAATAGACCAAAATGAAATGATTGAGGAGATAATGAAAAGACTTTAATGGATATAAATGGAATATGAGTTTGTGATATTTCTAAAATTGATAATTAAAGGTTTAATGCCAAGAGAGGTGTTGTGAGGTTCGAGAAAGCTCATATAACCCTAGCTTTGCCCGATAGACATCGATTTTAAGTCACTACTCTTACTACTCATATTTCATTCTCATGCTTGTTTAACTATGTTTTTCAAGCCAAGTAAGCTTCTATACACAATCAAAGTTGTTGAAGTTATGAAACGTTTTAATTTCTTCGCAATATCCATAACTACTTAGAAGCTCCTAATAACATCTCCAAATCTCACGATTTCTTTCTTCCATCATATTACCGTTTCAAGGTCTACTTTAGAAAATTAATGTATTTCATCTTTGACCACAAATTAAACCTTAAACCCCAATATGAAAAGCTTAAGAAGTCCCACAGCACTTTCACTCACAGTGTGAAACCCACTTACCACTGCACAACCTCTAACGTTGATCTTAAACAGAACCGTGCATAGCTTAAGTTTATTCTTCGCAATCTCCGTAAATCTATCATAACGCTGTCCATATAACTTGGAATTATGTGATTCTAGAGATTATTGAAAGACAACTCATTGAGTTATCTAGCCATCTCAAGTCATCATTTTTTAATGCACCAGTTGTTACCAGTTTATTCTAAAAGCTGCCCGTTGTTTTTGGGCTTGTTTCCTAGCTCTACATGCCCCTTTTTTCTACACATAACATTCAAATTGATTCTACAAATCAATTGCTTTCTTTATTAAATTTGCTAACCTCTTTTAATCAATTATGGAATTCTCTATAACTCACCAAATTTGGCAATAACTCACTCCACAACATATTTCAATCCAACAACACATCCAAACTCGAAAATGCCACCCAATTTAATCCAAATGACATACTTGATTCAAAAACCAAATCAAATCATGCATAATCATGAACACTAAGTTATGTCACAATCGATTTTTCATCTAAATTACCATAAATGGATTTAATAAGATCACTAACAACTTTAAACCCATTCTTCAAGCCAAAGATGACAACATTAAATCAACGAACACAAGGTTCATCATTTTCAACATCAAGCTTGTATGATCAAGTATAATTCCAATTCTTAAATGCTTCCACACTTAACTAACTCAATAAAACATCGAACTTGAACTTGTTTATACCAAGATAACATGATGCATAATCAAATCCAACGAAAAAACCCAAAATGAAATACGATTAGGTTAGGATTTGTCCCATTTTGAGCTTGAATGCAAAAGGATGGTGTGCTATTTGGTGGTAGTCGGAGTTTAGCATGGTGGCTGGTGGGGTTGGGTGTGATTACTGGTGGCTGGAAGTGGCAGCAACCACGAAAAAATAGTAGTAATAGGGGCAAAAAATAGGGCTGTGTAGCCGTAGCATGGGGAACAAAAGTAGAAGAAGAAGACTTTGTGTTTCGCTTTCTTGCTTGAAGATTTTTGCCTTATCTAAGTGTGTGGCGGATATTTAAACTCCCCAAAAAGTAATTTTTATTAATTATAATTAGATATAAACAATGATAATTAGCTAAAAGTGCATACGGTTTTTGGGCATCAAGTTGGGTGAAAATGAATTGGGCTCAAAAATGAAGCGCTCCATTGTGATAAAGTATTTGCATAGCTAAAAATTGAATTTTTATGATGTCATGAAATATAATTTAATTTCTTAAACCAATTTATTGGGGCCTCCTATTAATTCATCTTAAATTTTATGATAATTAAAACCCAAATTGCAAAGTGAGGACCCAAATTAATTTTTTTTTGCACTCGAAATGATTAAATACGATAAATAAATGTCAGGAAATTAATAACATGGATTAATTAAATAAACAAATATGATTTAGGGTCTCACTATTACAACCTAATAGCACCCCTATGATCAGATAAGACACAAATCAACTCTTTCTATTGATCACAAGACAAAAGAGAAGATATAATGATAGGTATGGTCTTTTTAGGGCCTAGAATCACATACTTGAGTGAACTAGGGAGAGGTTCCAACTCAGATTTAGGTCAGGACATAACAGAAGGTGGCATAAGAGAACTTGCTAGAGATCTCTAGAATGTCATCTCTTTGCTTATCTTTCTTAGTAAGGAATGGTGCATCCAAAGCTTTAAAGTAAGGAGCTCTTGGCCTATATGTGACAATGGGGTCAGACACGGCAGGACATGAGTGACATTCAGTTTCAAGGTCACTCTTAATGGTCTTAAGTCTTTCCTTATTATCATGCTCCTTCTCACGCACTTTATCATCAACTTCTTTACCTCTCATAAGAACTATTATAGCTTTCAATTGTTCAAATAGTTAGACTTTAGAGTTCTGTATGGGATGACTTCGAAGTTTTCCTTCTTCTCTTTTACTGACAACTATCGCTTGTTGCCCAAGTTGGATTTCTAACTTAGTTATAGATTGTGAATGAGAATCAACAATATGTATTTTAGACTCAGTTCCTAGAACATTACAATCAACATTTTACACAACGGAAGTCAAGCTACTAAGAGCAGATATTACCATATCGATATCAGAGCTCATAGATGGAGCTTGATGAGCAGGAGGAGCATATCTCGTATTTTGGAAATTAGGAGGGGTAGGTCTGCTAGACTGAGATTGAGGATTCTTAAGATTTTGAGACCTTCATGAGGAATTAAGATGATTCTTCTAGCCATGAGTATAAGTATTAGAATAAGGATTATTGGATGGAGGAAATTCTCAGGCATCATTTACTTGTTTAGTCACATAGTTAGACTTATTAACAAAAGGACAATCAACATAAGCATGCATCGGACTAGCACAAATTGAACATATATCTTGCATAGAGGGCACATTAGACACTTTGCTCATGCATAACAATTGATCAAATTTCTTAGTTAAAGTATCAACTTCACTAGAAAGGTCAACTGAGCGTGAAATCTCATAAATCCCCTCTTGAATTCCCAATTGACTGGGCAAATCAGAATGTGGAAAAGTAGCATACAAATGTGAATTTTCACTTAAATGTTCAAACAATTCCCAAACTTCTTCAAAAGTCTTGTATAAGAAACCAATAATATAAGATGCATCAACCATCTATTTATTGTGCTTATCTAAGCTAGAATAAACACTCTGGATGAGTTGCCGCATAGGACCTCATGGTGAGGATAACTTCGCAACAACTCTTTAAACGTTTCCACACTTTCACATGGTTTTTCATTTTTGTTTTGTGAGAAAGTTGTTATAGCACATCTCAAGACATTTAATTTACCAATAGAGAAAAACTTTTTCAAGAATTCATTTTGCATTTGATCCTAAGTGGTGATATTTGTCTTAGTATTCAGCCAAGGTTTAACTTTATCTTTCAAAGAGAAAGGAAAAAGACGTAAAAGAAAACTATTACTAGAAACATTATTTATGAAGACAGTAGAACAGATCTCTAAAATTGCATCAACATACTTGAAAGCACTTTTAGATTCTAGCCCATAAAGGACAGAACCATTTAGATGAGGGAATTCTTAATCTCAAATGGCCCCATAGCACAGGGCATACAGGTACTCGTAGTTGAATCATAAGTAGTAGCAGTAAAATACTCATTATGCTGCTTAGGCGGAGTTCAGCCATCTTTTTCTTAGATTTGCATTCCTTAGCTCTTATCTTAACAAGAAAACGAACAATTTCAGGATTATATTATTCAACATCTAAGAATAAAGAACGTCTACCATGCATATACCCACAAACAATCAAGAAAATAGTATGAAATTACCACCACAACAACAACCAAACGAGATAAGAAAAACGTAAATAAAAAAAAGAAAGATTCAAGGGAGGGAAAAAAATGAAAAACAAGAAAATAAAAGAGAATAGATGAAATGAAAAAGAGGGGGATTAAACAAAACTAAAAGGAAAAAAATATTTAAAAAAATGAACAAAATAACAAAAATAAAATGGTTAGATTAAATTAAGGGGGAATGGGGAAAACAGTTTGATTGGGAGGGAATAGGGAATAAAATGAAATAAAAATAATGAACAAAAAAGATAAAGGGATATGAGTTGTAAACAAAGGAAAGAAATAAAATTATTAAATTAGGAGGGAATAGAGGAAAAGAAAAAATAAATAAATAAATAAAAGGAAAAGAAAACTCAAAAATCACTATTTGTTAGTTTAGTTTTGGTTCGGTTTAATTCTGTCAATAGGATGTAGCTTAGTT
>NCQV01123763.1:111-11250 GCA_002740545.1 Lophocereus schottii
ATGGAAATGAGTAAAGATGCTCTTTTCGACCCTTCTAAGGACAAGTGGACTAAGACAATGTAAATAAAATGGAATAAATAAAGGTGAATAGTTGGTTGGCCTTTTAGGACACAAAGTTATTTGAGAACAGAATGGTTCTTAAATGTAAGGCTAGTGACATAGTTGGCATTAAGCTCAGCTTGTTGCAAAAGGGTATACATAATAGGATATGATCAACTACAAAGAGTTTTTCCCTCTTATTGTGTGTTGTATCCTAATTTCACCTTGCTCTGGTTATTATGGCTAGTTTGGACCTACAAGCCACATCATATGGGTGTGCAAATACTAATCCTAAAAGGGATTAAGTGATATTCCACTGAAAAGGATCACAAACATGAGGTTTGTGGACATGTGAGATCAATTGTGACCTTAAATATTCTTCAATGGATTGGTATACTTGTGGTTATCTCTAGTGGTTGCACTATAATTGATACCAAATGGTCCAAAAGCACTTTAGTAGTCAAGTCATTAAATGTGGATGACTTACTAATAGCTAGAAATGGTGTAGAGTTACTATATAAGGCAAAAGGCCCTATCATCATCTAGCTTTGAGATGATTAATATGGGTAAAGCAGCGCATGCTCTTGAAATAAAGTTTATGAGATAATATTCAAAGAGGTTATTCTTTTTCTAAAAGAGAATGACATTAAAAGATCTTTGAATAATCTAATACGCACACCTGTGACCTTATTAGTACTCACATCAACAAAGGTGAGCCCTTATAGTAAAATGTGTCATATTCTACTAGAAAAGGCCTAATAAGTAGAACTTACTTCGTTAAGTGTGGTTAGAACTTAGAAGTCTAATGCATTATGTGATGCAAATTAGATACGGTATCTTTATATAGGTATCAACTGGACCTGAGACTAGCATAGCAGCACAAAATTAAAGTCATGAGGAACCTGAAGGGAATCTTCGATCATGCATTTATGGCATATAGGCAATAATTTGCATCAAAAGGGTGCAACGGTCTTGACTGTGGTAGGTTCATATGAGAAATGAACCCCCAAATATGTCTTCCAACTTAGCAATAGTGCTAAAGTAGTAAGAAATAGTCATATGTTGCCTTGTTTTAGGAAGAGCTTATGGCTCTATCCTTAAAAGCGCAAGAATATGTTTGATTGAAAAAGTACTTGATTATTTGATTGGTGGACCAAATAGTACTGTCCAATAATAGTTAACTAGGACAACTTGTGATCACATGCACCAAGAACCTTAAGTATTGTCATAAAACCAAACAGATTGGACATAAGGTTCAATTTTGTTAATGACATGGTGACACACATAGATAGTGAACATAAAGCATTTCCCTACGAAGAGAATGGTTTTAGAGCCATTGAGTTAGCCCTGGTAAGAGGGTGTGGTTGTTAAGCACATAAGCGCTTAACAGCCTTCGTAGATGACAACTATGCATCAACGTGTTGTTCGCCAATTGTTTTTCGCAACGTTCAGAAAATGATTGTCTAATATTATGGAATTCAAATAAGTTGTTTTGTGCACACTTATTACTAGAATGCTGGAATATGCATTCTCATTCATGGATGCTTTTGTGCATTCTTGAATGGAAAAAATATGTCGGGCAGACTTGAGATTAGCCCTCTCACACAACTAACCGCCTCTATTGATTCGAGTATTGATGGGAGATGAGAAGAGATTTTAAGTGAAATTATCAAAAGGATAATTATAAGAACTTGTCAACTTAAAATCATTAATGTCACCTTGATAATAACAAAAGGTCGTTGTAACATATGGGTAAAAATGAATTTTACCCAGCCTACCTTAAAAAGACACATGTGAATTCAAGTTCATGAGTTGATTTGGGAACTCAATTTAAACAATATGTTGTCCGAATATCATCTGTACAGCATTTTGGTTAAAAAACCAAAAGACATACGCTCCATTGGAAATGAGAAAATGCTGCAGCACATGTTTCATACCATGTGTGCAAGAGACGATCAATTGGGTTAATATAAGTTATATCTTTATTTATATTTGTGTGAGACCCCATAAGGCTATGACCTTATATATTTGTACCCTCATGACTCCAATCAGTGACTTGAGACTCGATTTAATGTTCATTATCTTAATGTGTTGCCAAAGGATCATGGGTGATTCGGTCTGGCGGGACATGTCTAGAAAAACGAGTTGGATTTGGTGGAGAGTCTCGTGAGAAGGGGAAGATTATTCCTGGAATCTCGTTAATTTCTATTCACAGGTACACCAGTTATGATAAATGGGTCATAATTGTCAATATGAAATATGATGATTTGATGGGATCAAAATGAAACATCTTAACGAGATTGAAATGGTCTAGGGTACTTGTATACTTCTAACTACTCACGTGCAGTTCTCGATAAGAGATTATATATTCCTAACAGATGTAAAGCACAGATTTCTCACAAGTATGCTGGTCACACGCCCTATTTGCCCAGTATGAAGATTGAGCAGAAATCAAAGAAAATAAGTTTTTTTTAAGGTAAAAATAAGCACACTCTAATGTATGAGTGAAAGATGTTGGACAACATAATACACCCATAAGGGGTGCAGGCCCAATAGGTCAATGACTTAAGTTACCTATGAAATCCTAATCCCTTGACTATTCTACTAATATAAAAGGAAGGATAATCTGAGAGGAAAATAGTTAAGAGAGAAACATCAAGAGTTCCCTAAGGGTAATTTCTGTACAAAACTTAGATCTCTTAGGCTGTAGGATTATGAAGGTTCTCTGTATTGTGAATTCCTTCCACGATCAATAATTCAAGCCAAGGTTCGATCGTCTTCCGCTGCTAGATTAAGGCAAATATATTTAAGCTTAATTCGCCGTATTAATTCCTTCATTTATTATTTTTTAATGTCCCCTATGTCAGCCACTGCAGCACTTTGCAAAAGGAGTTTTACAAAGAGGGGGGGGGGCATGATTCATGACCGCCACTGAAAGTGAAAATTCACGAACATAGAGAATTTCCTTCATCACCAACATCAAAGTTCAGGATAGCACAGCCAGAGGCCTTGATGGTCCAATTGTGTCACACTCAGAAAACTAATCCTAACTGAACCTAATAAAGAATCAACATTGCCAGATTGAAAAGGAGACAAAATAAAAATTATATTTACATCTTACAGAGGGAAAAGATAGAAGGCCAACGTGATAATATACAAGGGATCCGCTTGCCAAACAAGCGGACAGAGAATACACAGTTTTACCAAATTGGAGGCATTTCACTTTGTTACAGTCACAGGAAGGAATTTATCTCCGTTCTTCTTAACCCATAAGGTTGAACGCGTTCTCTTCACATGATCCACAAATATACGGTATCTGCAGTTACAAGAATAAAATGATTCCCCCAAAAAAGGAAGCAAATCGTCAATGAACCTTGTCGCTGGTTCAACCTTTTACATGATCAAAAAAATAACACTCGGTGGAGTTATAAGCGGGCAATCCCTAAGCATTATCGAATCAAATTAATCGAACACTAATTAGCCTACCATGCTCTGACTTACGAGGGCCATGCACAAGAACCCTAGGTCTGTATGGATGCTAACTCCCAACGGTCCAACCAGATGCAATCAATTTCACAACTCTAGTATTTACTTATTCATTTTTTTATTTCTCTTTTGTTTTCATGAAAACATGTCCATGGCAGCTTCTTGATTAAAACCTCATAAGGAAACAGTTGTGATGGGACTAACCTTTCATATTCCAGCTTTTGAATAATTATACCACTGAGAAGCAACTCAGAGCAGTAAATTGCGATTCCTGGAGACATGAATATCACAGTAACGTTAAGATAGAGCCTTTTCCCCCAAAGATACCAGTTGCTTTCATGGATAATATGGTAAAGCCACAGAAAGTTGTCACCTTTTTCCAATAGCGGTAGACACTCCTGAAGATCTTCATCACAAGATAAAACTAACAGGTCATCTGGAAGCCTATTGTTGTTTGACATGGATCTGCACAGCCTCTCTATAGCCTAGAAAGGATTTCTATCAATTCAGTATAAACAAGCAACAACATGGGGATGCAAACAGCATCTTAAATTCAAAATATTAAGAAATTCTGCAAGAATCATTGAAAAGTAAATTGGTCGCATGGAAATTTTCAATACAGAATGCTACAAAGATTCTGCAGTCAAACACAGAAATTATTTATCAGGACTTCTTAGCCAAAGCAGTTCTTCTACAATAAATGACCAGATACAGCACGGCAATATCATAGCACTTCAAAGTTCAAACAATAGACAAACAGTCATCTCATTTATCCCCTGATGTAGGACGCTGCATGAGCAATTCCTACAAAGGGAAATAAATGATGTAGAATGCTCTAAGAGTAATTCCCACACTAAGAAAATTCACACAAGATCAATTCTTGTTCATAATCTGTCTTCTTCAATTACATAAAAGGGTTTATATAACCAAGAGGCTAACTAGTATTAGGAAACCTAAAAAATAAGATACAATCAAGAAAATGATAAAAATATACAATCTAATATTATCCTAATAGACTAAGAAAGTAAATCTTAATAAAAGATCACTAAATATCCTTATTTTGACTATCCTAAAATATACTTAAAAATACGAAAATAAAAAAATACAAAAGATCTCCAATATTAAAATATTCTAATTTCCTATATCTTTTTACCCATTCTTTACTCTTATCCTGCATCATCCCCAGCCAAAGGTACTCAACCCATTTAACATAATGCAATGAGTCTTAAAATAGTTAGAACCATACATTCATAAAAGAAGATATATGTTAGTGCCTAGATACACTCTACCACTAAGGGCCTGTTCTTTTTGTAAGTAAATTGAGGTGGATAAAAGGGTGAAATAGGTTGAGGTGGGTTGAAGTAGGTTGAAATAGGTTGAAGTGGGTTGAATTTTTTTTATGTGATAAATTGAACTTGGTTAAAATAGTGGAAGTAGGTGAAGTGGGTTGATGTAGGTTGAAGTAGGTTGAAATAAGTTGAAATGGGTTGAAGTGGATTGAGGTTGATATTTTAGAATTGATCCATGAAAAGAACAGTGCCTAAGTACTTAAGAGTGATGGGGAAGCCTTCAAGAGAGCAATTTACAAAACATTTAACAAGGTGACCAAACTCGGCAAATAGATGTGTGCGCGACTGTGACATATAAGAGACAAACTAGCCTAAACTCTAAAGTCACTCATCACAATTGCAGTAACAGTGACAAAAGTGCAAGTGGGGTATCACGGCCCGAGATAGTGAGAGCAACCCACAAAGAATTTAACATGAAAGGTGACAAAACTCAAGCGAATAGACATGTGTGCCCGCTCGCACATGCTTGTGAAGGCGTGTGCGTGTGTATGAGTGCGTATGACATAGAAGTTATTACCATATTACAAATTTATAATTATAATTCAGTAAGAGATTATTCTAAGTAAGATAACTATGTTGATTGGAATTGGTTACACTTACAGCCATCCGATATGGATACGTGTCCAATTGTCCAAGGGTCCATCTTTAAGAAATTTTGAGTCTTAGTCTAACTGGATCTCCAAGACTTATCCAAGTGTCAAATGTGAACACTGTTTTGCTAGGATAAGATAGAGTTACAGTAACACATAAATAATGGTTTGTGAGGACAACTTTTATCATCAAGAGACAAAAATCAACAGGATAAAAGCCACAAAGTTGGAAATTTCAAGAAAGAGATAGAAGATACTTACGCTAAAATAAGTTTCAAAGTTGAGACAAAATTCAAGCCCAAAAGCAAGCCACCCAAGCCTACTGAGAATGAGGCTCATGTAAGCTTATTTGCATTCCATCTTATTACTTCTCATTCCCTTGTCTTTGGACTGATAAACTTAATTCAGTTAAAGGCTCAAAAGGGCAAAAAACGAGCCACCATGAAAAAGTTTAAATTGACATTCAGGGAACCTATGTGAGACATCCAAGAACAGAAAGAAATGAAATTACTGTGAACTGTTTGGAGTGTTTGTGTGAACCATCAATGACTCAATCATTTTGACAAAATTGCACTTGACATTCTTCTTAGTTTACAGGCTTATAGCTGCATAACCATTAATCCTCCCCCAAACTAGGTATAGCCAAGGCACAGTGAGTCAGTGAGTGATGGTGGTTGCTACACCATAAGATAAGATAAAAACGCCAGCGCAATTCAGACAGTAGAATACAGGGTGCTCCTATGAACGTGTGCTGATGTGAGATGTGCACGCAATTTTATGAATAAGAGAGCAAATCCTTCATGTCTCCTCCTCCATATGTGCAGGCAAACCAATAAAGTATGATTATTTTGGTTCTTACCTTGAATCACACCTTAATTAGTAACAAAAACAGCTTTTCACCATTCAAAATGTAACCAAATACCAATCAAAGACATAATTCTACATATTTAGTAAGAGGGAATGCATAATGTGATTTACTCAGAAATAGAAGCTTGGAAGCAGCATACCTGACCGTGAACAGCCTTAACCAAGCCCGAGACTATTTCTTTACTAGGTTTTACATTCGGGGTGACAAGAACTCTTCTACCCTGCGCATCTATTTTCGTCAGTAAAACAGCAAAAGAAACAAAGATGACAAAAGAGAGAGCATTGTATGTGAATATTCAAATAAAAGAATAAAACTTGCCTCCAGCAGAGGACAATGACTTGCACGAGTCAATGAATTTGGCATGCTGAAACCCAGCTCCTTTTCCTTTTTAGCATCACGGAGGATGTAATTTTTCTCATCAATGAAACAATTAGATTGTCCACAACCCTCAAGCCATAAGTGTGTTACTACAGGTTTTCCGCAAGCAATTGCCTCTAACATATTTCTCGTACGGACAAATGCATCTGCAACAAAGTGTGTGGCCTCTGAAATTGAAGATGCCACCGGAACTCCTAAACGGGATAGGATCTGTGACAAGTTTGGCACAGTTACACCTGCTCCTTTGAAACAGCCTAACAATTATTACACAAAAAATGCTTACCCTTTTTTGCTTC
This sequence comes from Lophocereus schottii, assembly GCA_002740545.1. Lineage (NCBI taxonomy): Eukaryota > Viridiplantae > Streptophyta > Magnoliopsida > Caryophyllales > Cactaceae > Lophocereus > Lophocereus schottii. Next base: position 7,118 of record NCQV01123763.1, read on the forward strand.
CTAACAACATCATCATCCAAATGCTGGCTGAACAGAACTCGAACACTATTAAAATCTCGCCTCTGCCTCAAATCTTTAGAGGGGGAAGTGCATTTGAGCTCATTGGCAGTTAATCTGTAAAACTCTCGAGAGAGAGACCGCTTCTTACAAGATTGTGTAGGATAACCATCTCCTACACATAGAGGTGATACTGCACTTGTAGGTGTTTTCAAGTTAACTGGTGTAATATTTACTGAACTGGATGAATTATGCACCTGTATAGGTGATCCTTCCAGTTCTTTAGGTGGCCCTGCTTCTTTAGCAGGAAAAGAAGATGCTTGGTGCTTTTCAGAAGACAATTGACAAGCATGTGCCGGTAATACCACTACTCTGGAGCGAAGAACTTTTCCATCTCCAGGGAACTCTGCATATCGAGCACTCCTCTTTGACCTTGTTCGCCGTATTATGGATTGTGATATGACTTCATGGCCCCCAGATGCTCTCAATAGAGACAGCTTTTTACCACTGCCATAGACTTCTTCAGAAGAATGCTGAAGATTTTCTTGTCTACAACTTCCTTTATCATTATTGGTACTAGCTGCCACAGTGGTCATATCCAAAGTTTCCTTTCTGGCACTCACGTTATCAGAACCAACATCACTTCCATAGCTGCACCGTGTTTGACCTCTACCACTTTGTACAACATCCAGGGACCGCCTTTCTCCTGTGGAATCCCCTGGTTCATAATCAGTGCCATTCACATGATTTACGACTTTAAGCAGTCTAGGTTTCTGAGCAACTGGTCCATATACACTAGCTTTATCTTGTGTTTTCTGTTTTCCTCGTGGCAGAGATGCAATAGTATTTAGTTGGGTGTCTAGGGCACATGCTGCTTCCTTTCCACCAATGTTCACTAGTCTGTCCGATGATGTCCTCCCATTCACAGCAGAAATAGCTTTCCTCTGTAGTCTTCTACGTTTTGCTTTTGGCTTCACCATGTCAAGGTTAAACTCCCCTACTGTATGTTGTGAACGAGTCCTGGATGCGACAGAAGACTTACTTTCCTCACCTGTTTTCATGGTCACCCTGTTTGTGCTTTCGGATATAGTAGTACCTGACTTTGAGATGAAAGGTCGTTTCTTAACAGAGCCTTGCTTAGAAAGCGTATTTTTCACTGTTGGTTTTCCGCCCACATTTTGATGATCTTCACCAGCAGTACCATCATTACTTGTCGTGAGTAGATTTCCATTTGATAATGCCTCTATAGCTTCAGCGGCCATCTGCGTGTCAATTCCCACATCTAGCATGCTCGTTGGTTCAGCATAAGGTGTCACAGCTGACACCTTTCCATTGTAACAAGGCTCACCTTCTGGTATATCTGGGTGAGTATCACCCTTTTTATTCACTTCTTTATGTTGACTGGTCCTCCTCCTCTTCAACAACTTTGAATCAGACTGAAAAAGGTCCATTGGTTTGTCATGTATGTTGCGATGCTTTTCCTCATTTCTCAGCTTTCCAAGAGAGTGACTTCCATTTGGCCCATGGTGCCGGGGATTCCGGGGTTTCACACAAGATCTATGAGCATCACAACTGGTCCCGAACAAGACTTCTTTCTTCTTAGTGAAGAACTCACCACCTCCCTCATCCTCATGGTTGTCATCCCAGTCAAATACAGAAGCTCCTGCCAGCGAGTTTCTAAGATTTGTTTGTTGCGCCAAGCTCTGAGGACCTTTAGCGATTGCATGAGGACTCACTATTTCACCAGTAGGATTCCTATTAGCTGTATCATGATCTGACTCCAAGACATTAACTTTCAGGAATCTGTCAACAAAGTCAAGTGCATTTGCTTGTGATAATTCTCCAGGCTCTTGCGAATCTACATAACTTAGACCAGCCACCTTATTATCACAAGCAGGTAATTGACAAAAGCTTGTCCTTTCACCGCTGTGGCTATTATTACATCCTTCGTCAGCAGTAACATCTTCTTCCATGAAAAGTTCTTTTGCCAATGATCTGGCGACCTTGTTTTTTACTCCACTGCTTATGTCTTTCTCATCATCTGTTTCTGTATCATGTTCTAAATGAACTGTCTCTACATCAGACATCCCACCAGGGCCACTCAAACACTGAAGATTAGAAGATCTGCTACTAAATTCAACAGAGCAAGATCCATGATCAGCATTCTTTGAAACCTTACTCTGAGCTTTAAGCCCAGCGGCCCGCAGAGAAGCTGTACGGATGGCTGTGAATCCTTTTCTCAAAGATCCTGAGGTCGACAGGCACAGAAAAAAATGGTAAATAAGTACATAAAGAACACAAAGCAAAACAGGAATAAAACAACACTTTTTTTGGATCAAGGAATGAAGATTGCTCCAACATGTGAGATCCCTGTATTGGAAATTGAGGGATTTCGGTTATTACAATTTTTAAGATTTTTGCATTCAAAGTGATAAGAGTTGACAACTCTGACCTCAAGCTCCTTAGTGTCACCCCAATGCTTACACGTTCTCTCCCTGAAATCACATATTTCATTGGTAGATTTTGTTTCCAAACTACTCTTGGGATGCAAGTACATTCTACTGTTCTAAACTTAAAAATTTTTTCAGCCAAATTAGCTCACGACTAGTGATCACATGGCCTCGCATCACATGAAGCTACAACCTAAGAATCATGGCAGATCAATTGTTCACTTAGGGGCCAATGCATCCCAAAGAGAGCAACTTCCCATCCCTAAATGCCAAATCTCAATTTTATGCCAAATTCAAATGAAACTTGGATTATAGAATTACTATTTTGGCTATTATGCACCAGAATTATAGAGGATAGAGACTAGGACATTTATTGCGATAAAACTATCAAGCAAAGAATAGTTTATCTACCTGAACTTGGCGCTGAATCATCCGCAGGCAGTGCTTTCGTTTTATATGCTCTGTCATCTTGATGACGAGTATGAATACTGTTCTCCTCAGAAGCACCAGTCCCGTCACCACTTCTACCCAGTGCCTCCTTTGGCTCATGCCAAGGTTGAGATCTTTCAGCTCCTTGCTCATCATCTTCAGAATAGTTCTCGCTATCTGATACATCAAGCAACTGTGTGTCTATGTATTCATCTAAATCAAAGTCTTCCATTGCTTGTGTTTCACCCGGAAAACAGAGAATTTGTGTCTCGCCACAGAGATCCACAGGTTGAGTTTCAATGTCCAAGTCCATTACTTGAGTATCAAAGGCATCATTATCTTCACAAGGGACAGTGTCACCAAAATGTTCATCTTCACTAGCAGTATTCTTGCATTCATCTAATTATTATCAGCAAAGAAAAAGGCTCAGGAAAGAAAAAAAAATTGGTTGATATTGATAACTGATAAGTGCACAACAAAAAAGCGAAAAAAGTAGGTACAAATCACAGTAGATGCTCAAACCCAAAAAGACACCAGGGAAAATGCCTTCAATTTGGTAAAATGTAACAGTTTATCTGAACTATTGCAATATAACAATCATCACAGATTAAAAGAAAAGGAGTAAACATGGAAGTGCATTAACTGGAGCTAACAACAGGTTAAGGACGAGAGCAAGCAATTTACCGCGCCAAGGAGAATCATCAATGTTGGGACTTGAATTCTTGTTGATTGGTTTATTTTCAATACTGCGAGTCCCAAGAGGCCCCATGCCTACTCAACTGTGGTGGATCTAGAAACTGCACACAGCATCCACCTATCAGAACCATCTATGACATACAATCAAACAAAAACCAGACAATACATTGAGTAAATAGGATTTTTAACAATTAAATTCTGTGATCTACAATTCCTACTAATTTAAAATGAGCCATGTTAGAACTATTTGAAATTACATCAACACATGTTTCTCTATGGAAGAAGTTACTTTATCATTCAAAATCTGGTCATTCATCTGATTACACAGAATACAAATTAAAATAACATTAAAATCCCAGATTACCAACAGCATTATTGATTAATGGATGATTAATACTAAAAACAGAAAATCAAAAAGGAATGGACATAAAAGATTTTTTTTTCCTTCAACCCCGCAATCTAACAAACAAAACGACAATATGCATTATACACAAGCACATCTTATCTGTGGCTCAAACATTTCAATTCCAGCCAAAGTCATCTGTCCTACGGAATTTCATT
>NCQV01123773.1:667-34659 GCA_002740545.1 Lophocereus schottii
GGGCTAATCCCACCCTAAGNNNNGGGATTTAGCCTAGAATCACATTGAAAGCAACAATCACAAAACCTAATTCAACAAACATGATTCTATCAAAAACCTAAAATGACAATGAAGAGGAGACAGAGAAATGCGAACAAACTTGAATTAATTGTTGTTGAAAGGTAGAGTAATCTTTAATCTTGATCGATCCAATCCAAAAGCATGAAATAAACTCCCCTAAATAAAACCCTCAAAATCTCCTTTGAAAGTGCTCTCTAGAAAGGAAAAACGCGAGGAGACGTTAAAATGTGACAGCTGCGCTGCAGACTGGGGTGGCACGGTCGTCGCACTCAGCACGAGGTGATCATGCCACCTCTCTTGCCGTGTCTTCGGGAAGTTTCAGCACGGCACGACTGTGTCGTGAAGCATGGAGTCCCCATGCCTAATCTCTAGGTCTAGCCGGCCCCTTTTCTGACTTGCAACTTGTCTTCTTAGCTTTCCATTCTACCAATATTAGCGGGTTTTCTTGTTTTGCTAACAGAACTCATGAAAACACAACACACCACCATACGAGCAAAATTTAGATCAAGGGAGACTAATTTGGCCCTTTCTCCTCAAGATCAAACATGAAAACAAGAGAAAAAGAGATCAACTAAGGGCTAAAATGAGGTCGAAATAGAGATTTATCATAATCCCATCATTACATCATGGCAAAAGAGAGAAATAACCACGGTGCTCAGACGAGCGCATTAAAGGGGTGCAAACTGGTCATTCCATATGATTTTTTTGAACCTTTTTATCTGAATATCGTTTAAATAACACGATATGGATAATTTAAGGGCTGTGGAAATTAAGTAAAAAATGATAGCGCTGGAAAAATTAATGCATAAAACCTAAGGTGTGCTAAGTGCAAAAATTCCATCGGATTCCTTTCATCGAGTGAACGAAATTTTCACACTATCTACAAAGACGTACGTGTTAATTTGAACTATAGGTTGAGTCTGTTATGCGACATTTGCAATGGGTTATATTTTATTGTCTAGAAGTCACTACAAAAGCAACCAGCTAGGAATGAGAAATTTGCATAACGAATAGTTTATGTTTGCCGGTTTGAGGCCACAGGTGGTTGGAGTTGAATAACATAACAACTGCTCCTCGCCGCCCTTCGGATATCTTGGAAGGCTTGTGAAGCTTTAATACTTTCCTGCCACTTTCATAACTTTCATTCAGTTCTATTATGAATGAGCTCTAAAAAATTTCTAATGTAAAATTACATTTTTCTGAGAAAAATAGAAGGAAACTTGACAAATTAATGCTATTAAAAGGGGGAGTACGTCATCGGCTCGTGAGGATGCTCAATATTAATGTAGGACAATGTCGTACATTCATATTTCAACAAATAGATTTAGGATGGTAAATTAAATTTAATGGGTCTAGGGAAGTGTTTTTCATAAATCTTGTTTTTACAATCATTTGGAGGAATTTGTAGCCTTGGGGTTCAACATTAGCTTCAGTAATGCACACAGACTGTAGTGAAGGCGAGCAAGGGATTCCAATTGGTTTACGTTTAGAGAACCTCCAACTGGTATCATTCTCTTGTCTCTTGGCCTTGTTAACAGGCATGTTCTGTCAAATCTTTCTCGAGAGAAAAAAAGGACAAAAAGCAAATCATAATTTTAGCAAATCCAAAAAGAAAACCCATGAGTCCTCCCTATGCAGGGAATTTTTTAGGGGCAGGAGTCTGAATCCGATGTACTAACATTACCTATGAAATTATCAATTTATTAGCAAATTTCTTGCATGAATTTGGCCTACACGTATAGGATTATTATGAAGGTATAATGCTATTGCTAGCTTCCAAGTTCCACATCTCATACTCCAAATTGGTTCTCTAATTCTTTCTTGTTCAACAAAACTTGCTCTAATACCACTTGTTCATTAGTGTTCGAGCCATTAATTAGCAAAAGCAAATACTATGACAAACAAAATCAAAAATAACAAACTAAGATCAACTAAAATTAGTAAGATAAGATTTAAAATGGAAAGCCCAAATAAAAAAAACTACAAGTAGCGACAAGCACAACACGATCACCAATTAGTTAGAAAGCACAAAAAGATCCAAAAGAGATAAAAGATCTCAACAAGATCAATTACATGGGTAGATTTTAATCTCTCAACACTCTCACCAAGAAACTCTCATATAACAAAACTCTTCTTAGCTTCAACTAGAATGCTTGGTAGATTACCCGTAAAGGGCTCCAAATGGGGCAAGAGGCTCCTAAGTCAACCAACCAAACACCTATAAGGAGCCTAAGTGACACCTCAAATGCTCACAAAGGGAGGCGCTACGAGGCACTTCCAAACACCCCGCACTAAACTAGGCTGGATAACCTAGTATTTATAAATAAAGAAGCCCCAAATGTGGCAAAGAGTAACCCTACCAACAAACATCTACCTTGTCCACTTAACACTACCTTTTCAAAAAGGAAAAGCATGAAAATAATGTAATTTTTATAAAGTCAATCACACAACTTGAGTCTTTGGGTGCCGAGCAACAATTTTAAAGGAAATAGTTTAGTAGTTTTCAAAATTGCCAAAGTTTTTAAAGTTAAACTTCTCATTGATGAATGGGCACTGCAATGGATCATAGCTCATACTATAGCTACGACCCTCTTATTTGGCTTCAAAACCTGTTTTCCTAAAAGGATATTGCACTTGTTTTACATTATTTTCTATTTCGTTGAGTTAATATATTTGATATATTTTAATGAAAGTCCAAACAGATATTATGTATGCACTTGAATGACTTGATCTGGTCAAACTGTGTTTAATATATATGGATATTTGATACGTTGTTAATATATAGGTTGCTATTTGACTCAATGTATTTGACCATGTGTTACATATATCTTCGATTGTTAGACCGACTTTGACCAGTGGAGTTTTTATCTGAGTCAAAGTCCCTGGGTAAAAGTTTGAGTGTTCTTTGAGTATGTTTTGTCAAGGTGAGTTGATGTGACTTTGGTGAGCTATCTTGTGACTATAACTTACTTCTTGCATATATATGGTGTACTGCATGTATGAGACAAAAGTATTTCATCTAACTTTGATATTTAGCCTAATATGGTATAATATATGTTATTTTATCAAAATCAGTCAATTTAACTTCGAAATACATGTTAGAATGATAGCATGTTTGTAGATGTGATTAAACATGGTAAGCAAGCCTTTTAATGTCATTGCATGTGTATGCTTAAAGTATCATTATTATAAGTTTATATGACTTCTAGTCTAATTCTATTAAAATCGACCAAGCTGACTTTGGATACTTGTTTGATTGGTATCATGATCTTTATGTGTGCTTTCCAAATGCTCAATATGTTAAGATTCTATCTTGATCTTTGTGTTTAATATGCTTGACTCAAACATGGATCTTGATATGATTACAAAATCCCTTCTCAAAGCATGGTGAGTCTAATTTGGAAAAGATCTTCATAAAATCTTGCTATTTATTTCACCTACTAATTTTAAAGATATTATGGGCTTGATTCATGAAGATTAATTGACATGTTTTCATCAAGCTTTCGTGTTGATTAAGTTGATAAAAATAACTATACTCTATTTATAGAAAATATCTTATGGATATCTTAAATTACATTTTGAGATTAATTTGATTGATACAGATGAATTTTCTGAGATTGTCATTGATATTATTTGATGATACTTGCCTTAGTAAGAAGAGTAATAATCACGCATAGATCTCATCTAAATTTATTTATGGGAGTTGCATATTTCAGTCCAGTCAAAGTCTTTGAAATAGACTTCGGAATCATAATCAAAAGACTTTGGAACTTACCTAATAGGTTTTAACTGATACAAGATTTACTACCATAGGATAAAGAAGATTAATTGCCAAATGAAGATTTCAAATTATCAAAATGAGATTCCCTTCGAAGCCATTTTTGAAGGTTTAAGAGTTGTAAACAGAGGGAATTGAAATCTTCACAGCACCAAATCCGGATATATTAGGAATTTACCAAGTCTGCTCTAATGGTGGGATGAAGATTGGAAGGCTATTTAAAGGAGAGTTGAAGCAAGTAGCTAGACGGATGACTTGAACATATGTGATAAAGCGTTTAATTATACTCGTGCTATACCCTCTCTCTTGTACTTTCTTTTGAGGATTTAATCTTTGGAAGGGAACTTGTAACGAGTTAGTTGTGGAACAATAGCTAAACGTTGAGTGTGCAATACTTATTGAGTACCTTAACTTAAGATCCTTAGTTAAGTGGTAGACCTAGAAGAGTCTCTAGATTGAATGGCCATGGAAGTACTCAAGGGAGTTATTATGGAGTCGATAACTCAACATTGTAATTTATTAAATAAATAATTTCTATATGTATAATTCCATTCAGAGTGTTTTACAGTTAACTTGGTTGCTAACTCTTAAAGTAGTTTAATATTTAATTTGGCAGATCTGCTTCAAAATTCTTTAAAGTTCATTTAAGTTTTAAATTTTAGTCCATCACCCTCTTCACCTCCCCTTTAGGGTGATATCTATTTTAGAACATTCAATTGGTATTAGAGTAGGTCTACCCATATTGACTTAACTGTCTTATAGGAAAGATCATGGCTTCCATTGGAATTACTGAGATTTATCAAGGATGGTCTTTCACTAGACCTGCTTTATTTTGTACGCCTAAGTTTACTCATTTGAAAAAACTTGTGCAGATCTTTATTAGACGGTGATTATTATTTTTAGGAAATCATCTGTAAAGGAGACTTCATCCCTACTATGAAGAAAGAAGACAAAATCGTACCAAAATCTAGATCAGAGTTCAATGTGGGAGAAACTAAAATTGTTGTAAAAAATAATAGAGCTTTAAGCATTTTATTTATAGTCTAGATTCAAGTGGACTTAACTGTGTCTCTGCATATGATATAGCTAAAGAAATTTGGGACACTTTGGAAACTACTTGTGAAGGAACAAGTCAAGTTTATGAATCAAAGACTAGTGTTTATGTCCAGCAATATGAACTTCTTACGACGCATCCTAGAGAGTCCATCAGACATGCACATTCGATTTATGGAGATTATTAAAAATCTAAAGTCTTTAGGCAGACCATACACCAATGAGGAGATGGTGAGAAAGCTATTGTGGTATCTTCCATTAAGCAAATGGGGACCCTAAGCCATAACAATTGAAGAATCCTAGGATCCAAACACCCCAAAGTAGAATGATCTTATTAGGAAACTTTCAACCTATAAGATTCACCTGCAAGAGAAGAGGAGCGATGAAGTGTCAAAGCAAGGAGTTGCGATGAAATCCACAAACGAAGACTTTGAAACATAAATTGAGGTGTCAACTAATGACGATGAAAACCAATGGACATGATAGTCAAGGGTTTTATGAAAATGTTTCAAAAACATCTAAATTTCAAAGGACTCTCAAAAGGATCAACTTTAAATAGAAATGATCGAGACTCCAAAGGTAAAAATTGCTCTAAAATCGATACTAATCGGGGTACTTGTTATGGTTTTAGACGTCCAAGGCACAGATCAAAGATTGCCCGAATACAAAGAAGAGAAACGAAAAGAAGAAGTTCAAAGTCAGGAAGTGAAATAAAAAGGCAATGATTGCTGCATAGAATGAAAACAAAAGAAGCAAAATTAAAAGTCAGAAAGAAGAAAGGGAAAACCTTTGTCTTATGATAAAGGGAAGCCTCGAGGAAGAAGGTGAAACTTTTGAAGAGGTAATGCTAGAATATCTTCATACTTTTACAAAAGAATATCCATCAGTAGGTTTATTAAATTGTGTTAATATGAACAAGGGTATTTATTTAAGATTAAAATCCCTCAGAAAGAGTATAAGAGCCATAAAAGAAGAAACAAAACACTTGTGGAAGTTTATACACAAAGGTTAAAGACCTTGAACTTAAAAATTTTGATTCATAAAACAAGTGCGATGACTCTGACAAGTCTCTTTTAAAACTAACTGAAGGACAAGAAAATGAAGATAAAATACTTAGTTCTCAATGTATGTATTTTAACTAAGAAGGCCTTGGTTTTAGCCCAAAGAACAAGAAAACTTCTTATAAAAAAAATCACTAATAAAGAGACAACATATGAGAAACCACAAAGTCACTCTATCTCTCAAAAGAAACAAAGTAGTTTTGGATTTAAATATCATAGTTACTTTGTTCCCGGAGGAGACAAGGCAACTTTGTCATAGATATCAAAGTCACTCTGCTAATCAAAGAAGACAGAGAAACTTTAGTCGTCCGAAGTATCAAAGTTATTCTCATACTAGAATTATTCAAGTTTGGGTATTTAAAGGAGGATAAATTTCATTTCAAGCCTCAAGGTTAGAATAAATAATTTTCTAAATCCATAACTTTAGAAATAATTTCTCGGTCCATCCAATTCTAACACAAATAATTTCTACGACAAACTCGACCAAACTAAAATTTTAAATTATATATAGTAACCTAAGTTTTTGAAACTTGCATTTTTAGCCTCAATCCTTAAATACTTACTGAAGATTCAAAATATGTGCATGTGATATTCTTCTCACAAGTACAACTCTAAGCCCACTTTCCTTTGGTATCAAAGTTACTTGACCAAAACTAATTAAGATAATTAAGTTAATTAGTAGTTAATTAAGCTAGTTTGTTAAATGATTAAGTCGTTATCCACTTGTCCTGCTCCTAATTTTCACATATTGTAGACTAATAAGAAAGAACCACTTCATTATCACCACAATGAAACTACATTACTGATGTAACCTTAGAATTGAAGGCCGAATTAACAAAAATTAAGATTGAAGTAAGAAGATAAAGAAGCAGTTATCTGCAATCCATCTTTCTTTGATCAACGAAATCAAACATAATGGAAAATCTAATTTAAGTATCGGCACTCCATTTCAGCATAAATAGCTATTCAAAAACCTAAAAAACAAAAATTCATTTCATTTGCATGATATAAAAATTAAATAAGAAGTAGAAGAAAAATCAATTGAAAAATCATCGGAAAGGGAAGAAAATGACGCAGTATATGCAGTATAATCTTGAAGAATTATAGAATATGTGTGATAAAAAGCAAAACTGTAGAAGAGTTAAACAAAATCATGGGCGCAATAGTTGAAAAACAAGATGGATTATCTGAAGACAATAAAGAGACAAATAATGTCTATTACAAGAAGAAGAAGAAATATATCAACAGATAAATTTGATCAAACTAGTAGATCTAGATGTTGTTCCTAGCCTGTTAGTTCGGACGGACAGGTTAAATACGGGTCCTGTGTATTCAGGTTCGGGTAAAATACCATTGGTGTATTTCGGGTTTGCGTAAAATACAGTCGGGTGTATTTCGGTTTTACATGTTTTGGATTAACCCAATAGGTTTAGAGCGCCTTTTCTATGAGTCATTTTTCTTTTTTCAAAATCAAAAATTCTGCATATTTATTACTCAAAATTGTCATTATTTAATGAAAAAGTATAATAATTGTAATTTCTTGAAAGAATATTAAAAATATTCAAAATTTTTATTATAATATATGAACACCTTGTATGGGCGGGTAAAGAATTGAGCCAAACTTGATTTTGGATAGATCGACCCGTACATTGAAAGAAGGTCAATAGCAGGTCGGCCATTTATGAGGCAGCCCATCTAGAGTATTTTAATGGATTGTAGTAGTTCGACTGCTAATAACCTATTTAATAATTTAATATTTTTATTAACTAACCTACCAATGTCCAATCGGATAAAACTTTATTAATGGGCCGACCCCAATATGAATGCGGCTAGCCGTTTTCCTACCACTACCATCATAGATCAAGAGTATTTAGAACGAAAACCAAATAAAATTGAATAAAAGAAGCACAAGATATTACCTTGCGATTATAACATCAAATATTTAAATTATTGCTAATTAATTAATTTTAAAAATAGTTAGAAATATTTGTTTACTAAGTATATAATGGTATGACTTGTGCATCTTTAATGCTTATCTTCTTTTAAATTAACTTTTTTAAAAAGATTAGATAGTTCATACAATTTTATACTCATTTTTAATGTCTTTTCATTTGAAGGTTGTGCACGATATTATTTTTAGATAATGGAGAAGAACAAATAAGGTTATTATTGTTTAATTTGTTAATAGATGCAATAGTTATATAATTTCATTTTAAACTATTTGATAAAAATGATAACCATTATTATTAAGAGGAATAAATTAGAGAAAAATAAAAAAACTAAGGATATAATGTTCAGGTCAAGTGGGCAGGGTCGCGTTCGGGGTTTGGCCGGGTTTGACCTGCTAATTTGTGGGTTTTTCGGGTTCAGTTTATTTCAGATTCGGGTCGAGAAAATCGTGTTCGAAACCCAAAAGTTTCGGGCAGGTTCGCGTCAGGTTTATAGATCAGATCAATTTTTGCCAAGTCTAGTTGTTCTTTTTGAAAAATTATGAGAAGGTTGCATAAAAAATATGGTAAAATGGTATTTCATGATGAAATTAGTGAGATTGGAGAAGAACTCATCATAGATGAAATTTAGTCCAATGTAGTTAACACTGTTGCTCATAAACCTAAAGAATTTGATGAATCTTCTAGAAGAAATACTCAATTTATGTGATCTAGGTACGTTCCTACTGGATGTACCATCGACTTCTCCATTGGCATGGGTTCATCCATATGACAAGCCCTTATTTTGGTCTCATCTTAACGCATATTTGATCCCTTTTCCCCTTTATTCTTATGTTGAATCTCCATGAAAAAGGATCAAATTTGCTTCCTTGGTCCGTTTTGTGCTTATTGAGTGTTTTTCCTTATTCAGTGGCAGATATAGGGTTTCGAATTGGGGGCGTCCACCTACGAACATTTATTACCATGTGCGTCATCCATATTTTCAGGCTTCACTTTCCATTTAAATTATGTGCATGAATTAATAAATGAAAAATAATAATCACACAATTTCCAGTTAACTCAAAACAGCTTTCACTAATTGATTAATAATTAACAACTTAACAATTACGCATGAATTCTAGAGATGTTCATCAAAGAATTAACAATTGTAAATCTGCACAGATTGACACTTAATGACACAATCTAATTTGTCTAGAATAACAAGAATCAAGCATTCAAAACCAGGCATGAAAAATTAACCCAAAAAAAAAGGAAATTTTGGAATTTGGAAAGAACAAAATAAACCTAATTCATTAATGAGTCGTCGGAGTCAAAATAAATGCTTGGCATTGAACAATTCAGTAAGTAATTACTATCTACACAACATAAGTTGAGAACAAGCAATTAGTAGTAATTAAAATCATCAAATGGCTCAAATTGAAGCCCAAACCAGCCAAAATCGAACCTGCAGAGTGCTGAGTACTGCCTATCAGGGATCGGTTATAGATTGTCGACGGTGGACTGGTAAGGCTCGGCGAGCGGCGGCATCCGGTCTGGATGCGTAGTCCGAGGTGGTTGAGTCGCTAAGAGCGAGAGGAGGTCTGTGATTGAGAGTGGGAAGGGGCCTGGAGATTAAAGAAGGTCGCATCGAGGGCTCGAGGCTAGACACACATGCGAGAAGCCAAGAAGGTGGGGACAGTGAGCTAAGGTATCTTTGGAAATTTAGTTTGTTATTTTTAAATGAAGCCTGGAATATCTCAAATGGGCCGAGTTTGAGATAGGCTGCATTCCGCGTTCGAGCTTCACTGTCAGTACTCAGGTCTTAGAAATCTAATTTTTTTGGCCTATTTTAGGGATGTCCACCGATAATATTTTTAAAGACTCCAAATAAGCCCATTAGAGTTTTTTTTTTTAAAGGTTAAGGGTGTCCATGGATACCTCCACTTTGGTCATAAATCCAACCCTGTCCTTATTTCCAGGGGTCGTTGCCAAGAAGAAGAAGAAATCACTGGTTTGGTGGAAAAAAGAAACCTTGTAAGTGAGTTCTAGAGGAAAACGAGATGTTGCGAAGTACCAAGGGCCCCGAAAACGAGACTGAAGGGCTTAAGAGAGTGCACGGTTGACTGTGCACTAAAGCAAATCGTGCAGGAAGCAGTAAGGAAGTTGAAAACTTGAAGACTCGCACAGTTGACCGTGCATTGATGCACAACTGTGCACCACTGCACCCTGTAATTTTCGCGTACTAATTAATTTTCTAGGTTATATTTCAAGAACATCTTTAGTATTTTGGAGAGCACCTTTCCAGAGACGATTTTTACGGTTTGCTTAGAGAAGCTTTCAAGATTCTTTTGCTCTGAATTAGTGAGTTTTGAAGATTCCTTGGAGGTTTATTGTTGCATTGAATCCAAGTTTGCTTCTCCCCTCTTTCACGATTGTTTTTCTAGGTTTTCATATTCATCTTGGTCAGCAAATTAGGCTTTGGAATTGGGACCTTCACTATGTGTACAAGCTAAATTCCAATCTTGGGTTGGGAATAGCTCTGACTATGCTTGTTGAGTCATGATTTAAGCTTTTGTGGATGTTGCCCATGTCTACACTTCGGATTCTCACATAGTACTCTAAGTGTTCGATGAAAGTCTCTAAACAGAACTATTTCATTGTTCTTAATTAGGGTTTAGGAGATCAACAAAAATTGGATCCTTTATATAAGTGTGACACAGTGATTGATTGAATACCTTAATGTGAACACAAATTAGGGTGTTAATAAGGACTATGATTACTCAATTTTGTGGCTATGATAATTCTAGTTTCATAAAAATGGATAATTAGAATTTATTGGCTAGTCCAATGTCCTTTAAAAGAAGGCATAAATGCATTGGAATTTGTAATCTTTGCATTCATGGGCAGGTTTACATAGTTTAGTTATTGATTTGCAAAGCGTAGTGGTATGGCGACCTCTCACCTGAGATTCTTATTCTTTATTACTATGTTTAAATTTCTATCATTTAACAGTTTCAAACTATTTTCAATTTTCATAAACTTAAGTGAATATTTGACTAGATTAAGCACTGAGATCAGTCTTTGTGATTGAAATCGAGAAACTATGGATACGACTTGTATTTTTTGTTGCTAATTACATTAACACTGTGCACTTATGGTAGTTTTATACAACAAGTTTTTGGCACTATTTCTAGGTAATTTGTTTTTTTCAGCATCAAATTCGGCCAAAATACACTAGACTAGGCTTTTTCTTTTTCCTTTCTTCTTTTACCTTTTGTTTCGCCTTCCTTTATCCTTGTTAGGGCTAGCTTATGCTTGGTATACTTTTTCCTTCGTCTTAAGAGGTGTAGTCAAAGGAATTAAAGCCTTATTCACATTGACCCTGAGATCGAAGCAACTGCACGTAGGTAAACTGGTGTCCGAAGGAAACAAAAGCCAGAAGCTGTGCTTACAGGATGAGACAACAGGGTGTTGCACGGTTATGCTTTACCCCAAGCATCTAGTGTCAGCTTATCCATTGTGAACTGGTGATTGAACCAAACAACTTTGAGCTTCGACCGCCCTTGGTCACATTTATAGGAATAAATTTAATGGACACCCCACCGAAAATCCCAACATGCATCTTCACACTTTCCTAGAAAAGTGCAGCACTACTAAACTCAATGGGGTGTTTGTTAATGCTATTCACTTGAGGATCTTTCCCTTCTCACTGAAGGACTGAGCTAGTGATTGGCTCCAAAAGAAAGAGCCAAACTCCTTCCCTACCTGGGACAACCTCTCCAAGGCTTTCCTCATCAAATGCTTTCCACTAAGTAAGACTATCAAGTTAAGGTTGTAATCACTTCCTTCCCCCAGCACCATGGAGAGTCACTATATGAAGCTTGGGAAAGGTTTAAGGACCTCTAATCCTAGCATCCACACCGACATTCTCGACTGGCTCTCAATCGATGCCTTCTCCAATAGACTAGACTAGTCTTTGAAGATGTCCATTAACGCTGCTGTTAGCGATGGTCTCATGGGGAAATCTATTGAGGTAGCAAAAGCACTAATAGAGGGGATAGTCTCTAATAAATACCACTAGTCCAGTGGAAAAACCAGTCTGAAAAGGAGTGGTGGCAGATATGATATTGATGTTGTGGATCTTCTTGCCAGCAAGGCGAATGTCCTTGCATGGAGATTCGATAGGCTTCAGGCTCTTAATTTTGATTGTTCATCTGGTATGGTGTATGAGCAAGGTGTTGTGTGTGAGATCTGTGGCATTCAGGGCATGTGGCTTGATTGATAAGCCAACTTCTAAGGAGCTGAACATGCCAATGCCATGCAAAATTTCAACCCACGCCCACAAAATAACCCCTACTCAAACAATATAACCTGGAGTGGAGAAATAATCCTAACTTCTCCTATGTGAACAACAACCCCTTGCCACCCATCCAACCCTGGGATTCTAATGCAAAGCCCCTTTTAACCCCTTTTCCCAGCCTTAACAAAAATCCAACATGGAAAGCCTCTTGAAGCATTTTAGCTAAACTCAAACTAAGATTAACGAAGCTCTCAGTTCATCCGCTAGTCAGCTGAGCTCTAAATTTTAGACCATGACTATTCACCAGAAGATGATGGAAAACCAGATTGTCTAGATTGTACAGTAAGTGAGCCATATCTCTAGACCCCAGGGACATCTAACATGTCAACTTAAGACTAATCTTTAGGGTCCAATGAATGTTATTCTTTGAGGAGTGGGAAAGAGTTGGAGGATCCCAAAATGTCCATGAGGGAGGACAAAAGTGAGGTTGAAGAAAAGGGTGAAACTAAGAAGCGGGTTTTAGTTGAAACTCCAAGGAAGAGGTCTAAGGTTGAGAAAACTCAAGAAGTTCAAGCTGAGAGCACTTCATCTCTAGTGAAGCCTTATAAGCCTCTTGTTGCATATCTCTAAAGGCTAGTTAAGGACAAAGATGAGCACAAGTATGGCAAATTTCTAGAGATGCTGAAAAAGTTCCATATTAATATTCCTTTTTTGGAAGCTATCACTAATATGTCTTTCTATGCCAAATTCCTAAATGATTTACCAACCAATAAAGGAAATTTACTTGAGAATGCTAAGGTGTCTCTCACTAAGGAATGCAGTGTCATTACTGAAATAAGCTCCCTCCCAAACCTTCAGATTCAGGTAGTTTTTCTATCCCTTGTTCTGTTAGGGATGTTGCAATTAGTAGAGCACTTTGTGATCTTAGGGCTAGTGTGAGCCTCATACCATGCTTCATATGTAAGAAGCTTCCGCTAGGGGATTTGAACCCAACCACTGTCTCATTACAACTAGTTGATAGCTCGGTGAAGTATCTTCTAGGTATTTTAGAAGATGTTCTCACGTAGGTGCGGAAATTCTTCATTCCATGTGATTTTATCATTATAGAGATAAAGGAAGATGCCTGCATCACTATCATCCTAGGGAGACCTTTTTTAAGCTACTGCGGGCACTATGATTGATGTTAAGAATGGCAAGCTCTCTCTTCAAGGAAGGGGTGACAGGCTGTAATGCCATCTACCTCAGTCTATCGCTAACTCAAGCCTAGATGATACCTGTCGTAGAGTTGATATGTTAGAGATGGTTCTTAGTAGAGAGTTTATGACTTACTAATAAGTACTTTTATATACTTCATTTCTAGGATGTTTTATAGCACTTTTTTAGGAATATATGAGCTTAATGTCATAATTTATACTCCTAGTTGCGTTTTATGCTTGGGTATGGTTCTTTATTGACTATTACAGGCTTTTAAGCCTTTTGACCTAGCATTTGACTCTTATTTGAGTGTATGTTGAACCCCCCATAGATGCCCCTGAGTTACCATGCTCGTGGAGTAAGGAAAGAGTAGAAGAATTCGGTTCCAACCAAGGCCATGGTCCAATCGTGGCTTCCACCATGGACTGTGGTAAGCCTATAACCGCTTGCCTCTTTATCTTCCTTCGTTGTATAGCTGAGGATGCTTCATTTGATTCTTATAAGGGTGTGGTCCAACACTTAGAAGGAGAAATTTTCAGCAACCATAGCCTACTCTCACATATCTTAGTTGGAATTTAGTTTAGTTTAGTTTAGTTTTTGAGATTTGAAGGAAGAAGCTTTCTTCTTGGAGGCTTGAAGATTGTTGCACAATTGAAGGCTACTATTGTTGTAAAGTTTTCCTTCATGCCTTCAAATTTGTCCTTAAATTCTTATTTTTGTTGAATTAGAAATATGAATGAGTAGTTTTATCTAATCTAGGGATTTGTTTGCCATGGTATTGTAGTTGGATCCTTTATGTTTGCAATCTTGTGCTTATTTCATGATTGGAATGATTTGTGTCTACCTTGAGATTGAAATGTTGTGATTAAAGTTTGGCTAATTTTGCTTGCTTATGTTAGGTAGTTGAGTGAAGTAATGAAAGGTGAAACTCACTATTCGATTACGTTGATAGAACTTGATTTAGCGAAACTCCAGAGAGAATTGCTTGTTAAGTGGAGACTTAGCATTCATAGATTTTCAACCTAGACTAAATCAAAGACACTTGAGAGAGTGTTAGCTGAATTCATTTAGGTAATTAAGTTCATTTTGAAAGAAAGGATTAAATTTAACTAGATTGCAATTCCTTGAATCATTCAATCTGTGAAAAGTGCACGCTCAATTCTATGATCCAACTCTTTACTTGGTGAATGAAATTCCTAGATGTTTTACTTTGATTGAATTTTTAAATAGTTAATTAGTCTATTTAAATCGACTCATTGAAAAGATTGATCGCGTAACAATTTCATCAGGTCATTGACTAGATGGATTACTTTGGTCGCTGAGGGTGATCTTTTAATCTATACTACGATACCCGTGCACTTGTGGACGTGTCAAGTTTTTGGTACTGTTGTCGGGGATCAAATTTTTAACTATTGAGTTAATCTTACGAAATTGACTAAGTGTTTTACTTTGTTTTCCTTTTTCTCTTTGATTGCATTGGTAGTGTTGGTGACTGTGCTCGTAGGAATCTTCCCCTATTTATGCGAAGTCCATTTTTATACGATCCTGAGATTGAGAGAACTATCCGTTTAAGGAGGAAGAAGCAAAAACTTGAGGAACAAAGGCACAAGGCTGGAAGGACTTGACCAAATATGGTAGGAGGAGGTGGTGAGCAAAGAAGGACCCTTAGGGATTTTATTACCCCAGGAGTCCCAGGCATCGCCTCAAGCATTACTTGTCCTAACGTTGAGGCCGATAATTTTGAGCTATTGGAAGATCCCAACTTACACCTCTCGGTCTTTTTAGAGGTGTGTGACACATTTAAGCTCAACGGAGTCTCCGCCGATGCCATTCGATTGCAGCTATTTCCCTTGTCACTTAGGAACAAGGTGAGAGCATGACTACATTCTTTGCCTCCTGGGTGTATTACCACATGGGATGAGCTAACTAGAGCTTTCCTTGCCAAATTCTTCCTACCAAGCCAAACGGCAAGTTTGAGGAACCGAATCCCCAACTTTACCCAAAAGGATGATAAGACACTCTATGAGACTTGGGAGCGGTTCAAAGACTTATTACGGTTGTGCCCTCACTATGGTTTTCAATGATGGATGATTGTTCAAGCTTTCTACAATGGTGTGATCCAACGTGTAAGGTCCATTATTGATGTGGCGGCAGGAGGAACCGTGATGATTAATATTGAGGATGAGGCCTATAATTTAATTGAGGAGATGGTGCTTAACAATTTTTCATTGTCTAACGAACGAGGCCAACCCAAGCGGGTTGGAGGTAAGCTTGAAGTTGATACACTTACTTTACTTAATGCTAAAGTAGATGCTATGACTCAAAGGTTGAAACGATTGAATGTGAATGCTGTGAATTCTAGTGCCCCTCCCTCATCATGTGAATTATATGGATTCATTAACCATTTGACTAAGAATTGCCAAGTTGGGAGTTACTTTGCCCAAAACACCAGCGACCAGGTCAATTATATCAATAATTTCAACTCGAGACCAACCAATGACCCTTATTCGAACACTTACAATCTAGGTTGGAGGAACCATCCAAATTTCTCATATAGGCCTAACCCTTCCACGATGCCCTAAATAAATGCTAGGTAACTCCTGGATTTCAAAGACCTTCCTTTCCCCAACAAACTCACTAAAAACCCAACCTAGAGGCCATGATGGAGAGTATACTATTGGTGCAAGAAAAGCAAGATGAGTATATAAAGCAATTAGCCTCTAAGTTTGATGTGCTTACAACTCATCACAATATGTTAGAATCCCAAATAGCCCAACAAGCTAACTTTTTGCATACACCTCCAAGTAGAATGCCAAGTAAACCTGAATCTAACCCCAGTGAGCATTGTAATTGTGTTACCTTAAAGGAAGAGGTAGAAGACCATAGTGACCTTGAGGACATTCTACTTGAGGAGGGTATAGAAATGATCATGGTTAAGAGTAAGGAGAGAAATGATGGTGGCAAGCCTATGACTTTCCTAGAGAATGATAGCTTAGAGATTGCACAATTTTTCCGCCTAAGCTTCCTGACCCAAGTAGTTTTTCTATCCCCTGTGTCATGGGAAAAGTGGGAATTGCGCGAGCCTTATGTGAGCTTGGTGCAAGCAACAGTTTGATGCCCTACTACTCTTTGTTTCGTAGGCTTCATTTAAGACCACCACGACCGGCATCCTTTTAGCTCTAATTAGCATATGCTTCGAAAATGCGACCTTTAGGTAAATTAGGGGATGTGCCAGTCAAAATAGGAGATATTTGGGTATTGGAAGACTTTATTGTTATTGATATGACCAAGACCGATGATGCCCAAATTATTCTTGGTAGGCCCTTCTTGGCCACTTAAGGTTGTAATATTGATGTAAAAAGGGGCCGATTAGCATTTGAAGTAGAAGGGTGTTATCCTATGTTCTGTTTTATAGATGAAAAGAGTGGCTTCCCCTAATTCTTCCCTATTAGATGTATGTCTCCTTTTTCCTCAGATTGACATAGAGAATGTTTTAAATTATGAAGATCCTCCTAATTTGGAATAGATTTCCACTGAGTACTCCAACCAAGGGTATGTTAAGGTGGAATTTGCTGCCCCTACGCCACTTAGTATCCCCAAGGTTAAAGCCTATGCTTCTAATGAATCTCCTATGGGTGACTATTGTAGGTTTGCCCAAGTGGTTCTGTCTTTGCCTCCTTTAGAAGGAGTCGATGTAGACTTTGATGTGGGTATTAAACAAGATGATAGTGGCCAGTCTGATGGACTACGCACTCAGTTTATCTTCTATACTGACAATATGTTACGTCAGTTGATGATGATGAAGGACCTCCAACAAAAGTTTCTGAAGTGGTACCTTCTGTTAAAGAAGTTCACTTTTGTAGTTCATAGCAAAAATAACGCCCATATTCTTACCGATCCTAACCGTATTATAAGTGCTTAATGTATGCATCATTTTAGGGCTATTTTGCTTTATTTCTAGGAGAATTATATGCTCAATGTTATTATTTATACTCTTATTCTTAATTTATACTTGGGTATAGTTGTTTGATGTGATTTGTAGGATTTTAGGCATTTTTACCCAACATTTGACCCTTAATAGATATATTTTGACCTCCCCTATGGACATCTACGTGTTGCTACGCCCGTGGAGTAAGAAAAGAGCCAAAAACCTGTTCCAGCCTAGACCACGGTCAGAGCGTGGTGTCTACCACAGACCATGGTGAATAGAGAAAATGTGGCCTCTTCGCTGTCCTTAGGCTGTGCGGCTGAAAACATCGTGATTTTCCTATAAAAAGGCTTCGCTCAGGCAGCGGCAGAGAGAGCATATGCGTAGCAAGCAAGAATAGCATAGTTTATCTTTCTCAAATTTTTGTTCTTTATAGTTAGATTCTTAGTTTAATTATTGTACTAGTGAGAAATCTTGAGTGTGAATGTTTGATCTTGAGGCGGTTTTGAAGCCATTGGTTAAAGGCTATTCTCAGTCAAGCCCTTTCGCTCAGATTTCACAAAACATTGGTTAGTTGTTTAATCCTTAATCATGCGTGAGTAGTTTAATTTTTGTATAGAGATTTAGTAGTTTATGAAGGTGTTGTTGGATCATGTTTCAATCAGAAGAATTGTGCGTATTTTCATGATTGATTTGATTTCGTTCTATCGGGTGATTTTCATGTTGAGAGTAGATTTTTAGCCGAAGTTTGCTTACACGCTTGAAACTGTCGGGCGAAAAAGTGAAAGATGACATTTGATTGTTGGACTACTTGATAAAACCTCACATAACTTCGTCTCGAAAGAGAGGTTTGCATGTTAGGAGGATTAGAAAGTAATCGAAGATAATTAACTTGGATTAAGACAAATTAGTTCAAAAGAACGACTTTTGCTTAGTTTAGGTAAATTGGTTGATTTTGAAAGAATAGGCTAACTTTTTAGATAGATTGCAATTCCTTGAGATTAACCGATTAGAGAAAAAGCACATGTTTGTCGTTTTGATCCAATCACTTTTCTTAGCTATATGAATTCCTAGACATATTTTTCTTTAATTGATTGAGAATTAGCAAGTTAGAAGTTGTTAAATCGAAACCATTTGAATTAAAATTTTATTTAGCATATTGTAATAGACAAGACTTGATAGATTAGATTAATCCATGAGGAACGGTATCTTTTATCTATACTACGACTATCCGTGCACTTGCAGCAGTGGTCAAGTTTTTCGCGCCGTTGCCGGGGACTAAACTATTAACTATTGAGTTAGTCTTACGAAAGTGACTAATTATTTTATTGTTTTTATTGTTGTTTTCTTTTCTTGTTTAATTGCACTAGTAGTGTTGGCGACAGTGCTTGCCGGAATTTTTTTTTGTTTATGCGAAGTCCAATCTTGTACGAACCTGATCCTGAGATTGAAAGGACTTTCCACTTAAGGAGGAAGAAACAAAGGATTGAAGAGCAAAGACGCGAGGCTAGAAGGAATCTAACAAGCATGGCAGGAGAAGGAGGTGACCAAAGAAGGACACTTCGAGATTTTGTTAGCCCTGGAGTCCAAGTGATCGGCTCAAACATTACTCGCCCTACTATTGATGCCAACAATTTCAAGCTCAAACCAATGCTCATTTCGATGGTTTAACAATGCCAGTTTGGAGGAATGCCTTTGGAACGAATCTACACCTCTCAGTCTTTTTAGAGGTGTGCGATACGTTAAAGTTTAATGGAGTCTCCACTGATGTGATTCTTTTGCGTTTATTTCCTTTTGCGTTGAGGGATAAACCAAGGGCTTGGTTACACTCCTTGCCATCTGGATGCATTACCACTTGGGATGAGTTGACAAGAGCCTTCCTCGCCAAGTTTCTCCCTCCCAGCAAAATAGTAAGCTTGAGAAATCAGATCACCAACTTCACACAAAGAGATAAAGAGATGCTCTACGAAGCCTGGGAATGGTTTAAAGATTTGCTGCGCTTATGCCCCCATCATGGTCTTCAGCGTTAGGTGATTATCCAAGCCTTTTATAATGGTGTGACCCAGTCTGTGAGGTTCACTATTGATGTGGCGGCAAGAGGCACCTTGATGAACAAAATCGAGGATGAAGCCTATAATCTAATTGAGGAGATGACACTTAATAATTTTCAATGGTCCACCAAACGAGGCCATCCCAAATGGGTTAGAGGTAAGCTTGAAGTTGATGCGCTTACTTTACTTTCTGCTAAAGTAGATGCTATGACTCAAAGACTGGACTGAATAAATGCTAATGTTGTGAATTCTAATGCCCCTTCTCCTTCTTAAATTTGTGGTTCTAATGAGCATGTAACTTTGAATTGCTAAGTTAGGAGTCCTGTTTTTCAAGACCCTAGTGAAGTTAACTATGTTCAAAACTTCAACTCGAGAATGGCCAATTACCCTTATTCTATTACCTATAATCTGGGTTGGAAGAATCATTCGAATTTCTCCTATAGATCTAATCTAAACCCATCAAATATGCCCCTAATGAATGCTAGACCACCCCCGGTCTTCAAAGACCCCTATTCCCTTCTCAAATGCTCCAAAAGTCAAATTTAAAAGTGATGATGAAAAGTATGCTTATGGCGCAACAAAAACAGGATGAGTATATTAAGCAATTAGCCTCAAAGGTTGGTGTGCTCACAACTCATAATAGGATGTTAGAAGCTCAGAGTGCCGAAAAAGCTAGTTTTTAATCTACGCCCCCAGATGGACTTCCTAGTAAGCTTGAATCTAACCCTAGGGAGCAAAATAATGCAATGATTTTGAGAAAAGGAAAACAACCAGAGGGACCTATGGAGATTACCATTGATGAATCTTTCTATGATAAGAATGAGCATGTTGAGAATGTCGAAAGAGAGATGTCTTCACCCTTGAAGGAAGTGATTGATAATGTCGTTCATAAGTCTGACAAGGTTCCTAAGGACCCTAAGACCATTTCCCAAAAGCCCTATACCCCACCTTTACTATTTCATCAAAAGATGGCTAAAGCCAAATTCAATTCACAATTTAGAAAGTTTTTAGAAGTCCTTAAGAAACTCTACGTAAACATTTCGTTTACAGAAGCCCTAACTCAAATGCATTCGTATGCTAAATTTTTGAAAGAAGTTCTATCCAACAAAAGAAAGCTCGAAGAACATAAAACTGTAGCTTTGACTGAAGAATACAGTGCAGTAATCCAAAACAAGCTTCCAGCTAAGCTGAAGGATCCCGGTAGTTTTTCAATTCTTTGCTTGATAGGGAATATGCTTATAGACCATGCATTCTGTGATTTAGGGTCAAGCATGAGCTTGATGCCTTTTCTATGTGTGAAAAATTGGAACTAGGAGAGATAAGACCAACTACTATCTCCTTACAATTGGCGGATCGCTCTGTGAAATACGCTGCAGGTATTTTACAGGATGATCCAATAAAAGTAGGGGATTTATATGTACTAGTGGACTTTGCGATTCTAAAAATAAAGGAGGATACACGGACTGCCATCATTCTTGGTAGACCATTCTTAGCTACTGCAGGGTGTCGGATCGATGTAAAAAAATGGTACACTGTCTTTTGATGTGGGAAATGATCATATGGAGTTTAATTTATTAAAAGCTACTAAGTTCCCTTCCGTTTCTAATGAGTGTAATAAGATTGATGTGGTTGATGGTTTAATATGGGAAACCATGTCTAACCTTGATTCTAATGATTCACTTGAGCACTTGATGTTGAATAATAGTCCTACTAAGGATGAAAATCCCGAAGTAGCCAAGTATGCTCAACTTCGGGAAGCCTCTCCACTAATTCTGCCTTCCCTTGCTGAGGATGAAACATTACGAGATGAAAGTAAGCCCTTGTTTGATGAGGGAAAAGTTCCCAAGGTAGAATTGAAACCTCTCCCTTCATCTTTGAGGTATGAATTTCTTGGACCAAAATCTACATACCTAGTGATTGTGAATGAAAGTATGAATGCAACCCAAATTAATTCTTTACTTAGAGTACGTAGGAAGCATCATAAAGCCATAGGATGTAGCCTTGATGACTTAAAAGGAATTCATCCTTCTTTATGTATGAATCGAATCTTAATAAAAGACGATCATAAGCCTCCAATTGAACATCAAAGAAGATTGAACCCTAGAATGCAAGAGGTATTAAAAAGGAAATTTTAAAGTTATTTAAGGCCGGCATTATCTACCCTATCTTTGATAGTGTGTGGGTAAGCCCGGTCCATGTTGTGCCTAAGAAAGGAGGGATGACTGTTGTGAAAAATGAGAATAATGAGCTAATCCCTGCTAAGACTATCATAGCCTGGTGTATGTGCATTGATTATCAGAAACTGAATAAAGCTACCCGTAAAGATCACTTTTTCCTTTCCTTCATTGACCAAATGCTTGAACGATTGACTAAGAATTCATATTTTTGCTACTTAGATGGATATTCAGGATTCTTTCAAATCCCTATCCATCCTAATGACCAAGAAAAGACTACTTTTATATGTCCTTATGTACCTATACTTACAGAAGAATGCCATTTGGGCTATGCAATGACCCTAGCACATTTCAATGTTATATGATGGCCATTTTTTCTGACTTTATTGAGGACATAATGAAAGTCTTTATGGATGATTTTTCTGTGTATGGTGTAATCTATGGCCAGTGCTTAAATAACTTATCTAAGGTTTTGCAAAGATGCGAAGATGTGAATTTGGTCTTAAGTTGGGAGAAATGTCATTTTATTGTACAAGAGGGGGTTATCCTTGGTCATTTTATCTCTAATAAAGGCATTAAATTTGACAAACCAAAGGTGGATGTGATTGATAAATTACCACCACCAACCTCTTTAAAAGGTGTGAGGAGTCTTCTCGAACACGTTGGTTTTTACCAACGGTTCATTAAAGATTTTTCGAAAATTACAAAACCTCTCACCCAATTGCTTGTCAAGGATATGCCTTTTGATTTTAATGAAGAATGCTTGAGTGCTTTTCACATGTTAAAAGAGGCATTAATCAATACCCTAGTAATACAGCACTAGATTGGGAGCTACCTTTCAAAGTAATGTGTGATGCAAGTGACTATCCAGTAGGGGCTATTCTAGGCCAATAAAAGGATAATAAGCTGTATGTCATATACTATGCAAGCTATACTCTCGATGAGCCTAAAGTGAATTACACGACAGCTGAGAAGGAGTTCCTAGTAGTTGTCTTTGCCTTGGGAAAATTTAGATCCTACTTGATTAATTCTAAGGTAATTAGTTTCATAGATCATGCCGCTTTGAACATTTAATGAAGAAATTGGACTCTAAACCCTGACTCATCCGATAGGTCCTCCTTCTTCAAGAGTTTGATTTAGAAATCAAAGATAAGGCGGGGTTGGTAAACGTGGTTACCGATCATCTATCTCGTTTACGCCCAGAGGCCACTCTTAGTGAAAAGCTCCCCATTGATGACTCATTTTCCGATGAGTAGCTATTCACTGTATCCCAACAAGTTGCTCCATGGTGTGCTGATTTGGTGAACTTCAAGGTGTATGGAGTGTTACCTCCAAAATTGTTCTACCAATAAGGAAAGAAGTTCTTTACAGATGCCAAATACTATGTGTGGGAAGAACCTTTCCTTTATAAGCTATATGGAGATGGGATTTATAGAAGGCACTTGCCTAAAAATGAGGTCCGTAGTATCTTGCACCATTGCCATGCTTCAACCTATGGTGGTCACTTTAGATCAGATATAATGACTGTGAAAGTTGTCCAAGCAGGCTTCTATTGGCCCACGCTATTTAAAGAAGCAATGAAATTTATCATGACTTGTGATAGATGTCAGCGAATAGGGAACATTTCCAAGAGGCATGAGATGCCTCAAAGTGGCATACATGAGGTAGAGATATTTGATTTATAGGGGATTGACTTTATAGGTCCTTTTCCTCCATCCCATAACAACCTTTACATCTTTGTGGCAGTTGACTATGTTTCTACATGGGTGGAAGCCATCGCCTCACCAATAAATGATTCAAAGGTTGTCCTTAAGTTTTTCAAGAAAAATATTTTTATAAGGTTTGGCATGCCAAGAGCTCTTTTAAGTGACAATGGCACACACTTCTACAACAAGCTTCTTAAAATACTATTAAAAAAATATGGGATATTTCATAAGATCACTACGCCTTGTCATCCCCAAACAAGTGGGCAGGTGAAACTCTCGAATAGAGAATTAAAGACCATACTGGAGAAAACAGTGGATCGATCCCGTAAAAATTGGGCCTGCTTGATGACGCTCTTTGGGCATACTGCACCACTTACAAGACTCCTCCAGGCACCACTCCATACCAGTTGGTGTTTAGGAAGTCTTATCATTCGCTAGTAGAGATGGAACATAAGGCATACTGGGCTATAAAGAAACTCAACTTTGATCTTAAGGCAGTGGGAGAGCGAAGATCCTTGTAACTAAATGACCTCGATGAGCTGAGGTTGGAAGCCTATGAGAGTTCGCATATTTACAAAGAACGAACAAAGAAGTGGCATGATAAACATATCATGAACAAGAGGTTCGAAAAAGGTGACATAATCCTATTATTCAACTATAGATTGAGATTGCTCCCATGCAAATTGAAATCCCAATGGCCACGACCATTTAAGGTCACCAAGGTTCAACCCAATGGAGTAGTTGAAATATAGAGTAAGTCCATCGGTGCGTTCACAATTAATGGACAGTGATTAAAACCATGTCTTGTAGGACAATCTATTGATAAAGTCCATGTTCATACACTTACTAATCTAGACCAAAAATATAAGAAGGGTTAAACTCTTGACCTTAAAAGAGCACTTTTTAAGAGGCAACCCAAGCTCCTTTTCCTTTTCCTTTTCTTACCTTTTATTTTTACTATTTTGTTAGTTTGTGAAAAAAAAATTGAAGGAAAAAAAAACAAAAAAAAGAGAGAAAACAAATCAGACTATGAATAAAATGATAGCCACCACGGCCAGATCCCTAAAGCCACGGCTGTTGGGTGCCACCCAGAAAAATCGAAAAAAAAAAGGACCAGCAGACACCATGGTTAGACCGTGGTGAACCCTACGATCTGTGGTGTACTGTTACGGCCTGCGGTCTAGGTTTTTAACCGCTGTGCCTACTCATCTTCCCAACATTTCATCTTCAACCTCACGACACTCTGTCTCTATGTTCAGTCTGAAATCAAGATATATTATGCCCTTTTATTATCTAATTTTTGCGCGCAATAAAATCATTAATTTAAGATTTTAATATTAGTTTTANNNATTTTGTAGGAATTTGACCCATTTGAAGAATAAATAAATTGTNNGAAGAAAAAGAGAGAAAATTGAATCAAAATTAGATTGGGTCATAACAAGCAATGGATAGAGAAAAGAAGAAGAAGAAGAATCAGCCCAGTCGCCTAGTGCTGACCGAGGCCCAGTCCGCAGCCCGTTCGGTTTTCCTCTTCTCTCTCGAGGCCAGCGCCCAGGCTCCCCCTTTCCCCTCTCTTTCTTCTCTCTTTTGGGCTAACTTGCCACTATAACTAACACCTTCAATCCCCCCCTCATTTCTTCTCCATTTTGCTCATTTTCACCCAAAATCATCCCCTTTCACTCAATCTTTTATCTTTCCCCATAAATTTTCATCTCTTTCTTCTCCGTTTTCTCTAAATTCATCTCACTTCATTCATCCACTATAGCCATCTTTTGCTCTCTTTGATTCTTCTTCTTCTTACGTAATTTCTTCATTTTCTTCTTTAGTTTTTAGTTTTGGTTTTTGTTTCGGTTTTTGGAACAATGGCAGCAGCCAAGAGACAATGGAGCACCAAGGAGGTTGGTTCTTCATGTCAAGCACCACCTCAACCTCAAAGGACATCCCGAACCGTGCGTGCTAGAGGTAACATTCCTCACCCTCTTGGTTTAACACATCCTGATTATGTTGCTAGATACACTTGCTGGAATGAACGTATATTTGTAGTAACTAGATATTATGATGAGGAACTATTAGCTCGGTTAACAATGTTATATGATATTAGATGGTTATTTAGAAGAGGTGGTATGGGATACTTTTTGGAAATTAAAGAGCATACATATTGGGACTTGACCCTAGAAGTTTTAAGTACTCTCCATGTCGAGGTCATTAGATGGCCTTAATGTCAAGCTGAATATATATCATTTTATTTGCAAGGTTAATTTTATGAGATAAACTTAGGTACCTTTAGCAGTATCTTCAGTTTTCAACCTAGCATGGATTTATCGAACCACCAAGTCCCTTGTGAATTCAACCCAAATGCATTTTGGGGCGAACTTTAAGGGAGTGTTAGGTACAGCACTAGTTCATCAAAGTGTACACATATTAGAAACCCTTGCATTATAGTTGCTGAGCGTATCTTGGCTTATTCCCTTTTTGCTCGGGATAATAGTCTAAATGTCCCAAGATTATCTGAGTTATACTTTTTATCATGTATGCTTGATGCTATCCAGCTTAATCCAGGTTCCTTTTTAGTCAGGCAATTGCATAGTGCTGCTGTTAGCACTAAAGGTAGAATAGTCATAGGTGGGATTGTGACTACTATTACTGGATTTTTAGAGGTTGAGCCCAACCCTGAGGATAGAATTTCTGGGTTCGAGCGGCTTGATCAGGCTTCTTTTAAAATTATGAACTTTTACAAAATTGAGGTTGGGCGTTTATATTGGATTTACCCTGGGGACCGGCTTTTCCCACTTCCTAATATTGATCGAACAACCTTACTTCACAGAAGTAACCTTTATTGGGTACCTGGTGAAGAGGAGGTTGTTCGACTAGCACCGCATCGTCTAGCCCCTCATTCTAGTCAAGCATAACCTAGTTCTTCCTCTTAACCACCCCCTTCTGACATACTGACCTCCAAAGCACCCTTACATCCATTCAAGAGGAGCACGTTTCCTTTCGAGCATTTGTTGCTTCTGAGAATGCTGCTCTTCAGGACTTTATCCAAGAGCGCCATGATGAGTTTCGTAGGATGCTTGCTACCCAGACACAGTATTTTCAAGACTATAGGCCACGTCTAGAGACCTGGCGAGATTGGCGTATCTCTTATGGCCAACCACCCCATCCTCTACCACCACCTCCTTTCTCCTTGCTCTGTGTGACTCCCCTTCCCTTTTTCTGTTCTGTGCCCACATTAAGGGCAATGTGTGCAATAACCCGACTGTAACCCATATTTATTTATTTATTTATTTAAATCATATTTATTTATTTAATTAATCATTATTATTCATTTAATTAATCTTTTTTAATGATTTAATTACTCATAGTTAATTGTTTAACCAAATCATGTCTATTAATTCAATTGCACTCAATTTATTTATTTACCTGTTAGATTATAAGTGCACAAGGATATAAGCGGGGGTGAATTGTGTCTTCCGACTTTTTCATTTGTTTCAGAACACTTGTGAGAACTATTTGGAGAGGCGTTTGGAGTGAGGCAAAATAAAACTGAATGCAAAAATATGAAAGTAGACACAATATTTTTACCTGGAAAACCACCTCTAGCCCAATTGAGGTGTAAAAACCATGATCTACCTCAGTAGGACTTCGGCAACACTTTTACTAACACGGGCTGAATTTGTTGCACATGTAACTCACACGTGACAACGTCACACACGTAACTTAGTCTTCCCTGAGGCCCTCGTTACAAACACGTAACTAGCCTCCACTTGAGAACTAGTCACACACCACATCCAAAGTCTCCCAAGACTTGGACACACTGGTAATCTCACTGATGACAGAGGAGAATAGAAAAACACCTTGCTTTGAATGCTTCTAAATAAGTTGAATGTAAGGCACAATACAATCCCAATTATGCCAATATAGATGACTTAATTTAGCACACTTCTTGAAGGTTTTTCAATCAGAAAATTTTCTTACAGAAAACTTAATTTTGCTCCTTAAAAAACCATGAATGAAAACGTTGATAGACAAGAGATTAAATGCCCACAGAATACTTGTACCGCAAGTATATGGGAGGTTTTGGATTTTAGTAATAATTCTCAAAAATAATCAGTATTCCAAATGGAATTGAATCTCTCAATATTATCTTTTTTAGAAATCATATCTTAAAGGCTAAGATAAAATCTTTTGATAACATCTTTTTCGGAAAACAATATTATTCAGTGAAGGACTCTTTGCAAGACAAAATGTTATCAGAAAATCAATCCCAAATATGTTACATATTTTAACAGTAGAAAAACACTCTAAAATCTTTGGGACAAGAGTTTTATATGTTGCCCTCAGAACACTACGGACCTAATTGGTCAAACTGTTCTGAGCAGTGTTCTGAGTTAGTGTAGGAAATTCCTTCAAGGTGAGTGTTAAGTCAAGATCCTCTAATTGGCATATTAATAAGAATTTAGATGAATACGACTAGTAATTAACCCTAAGACTCTTGTGATCCTTTGACCTCCTTAACGTCGTGCATACATATTCACTTTGATGTTCCACACTTCTTCGAACTGGTCTCCAGGGTGTTTGCAGCCTGTCTCAATACAAAATTCTAGCGCACTACTCAAGCATAGCATGATAGCATATTGATTGGTACATTTGGGTTATTATCATCAAAACCTTATACATGATTGTTTCAACAAATTCTCCCTTTTTGATGATGCCAAACCAAGTGACCATCAAAGTGCCACAAAGTAAAGGGTAAAAACATTGGTGCCAAATTAGTAATTTAAGGAGTCTAATGCACACACGAGAGAAAGAAAGAGTAATAATTAGCTTAAAACAGGCAGACCAATCAAAGCATGGTCATACTTATCTTCCTCCTTTTGATATCATCGAAAAGGTCGAGGGAACCATTTGCATAAATTCAATAGGGATGCACCCACCACCATAGGTAATAAGGGAAAATAACAGCAATACAAGTCAAGTATATGGTACATAATGATATTGGCCATCCCAGTCACGACAAACACACAACTGCATTAGCAGGCAAAGGCATAGCATAAACCAAACCCATGAAAATCAGACATAACCATTGTCAAGCACAAGCAAAATTAAGTTCATTCGAACAAAGAAGAAAATAGTGTTATTGAAAATAAGACAAGGATCAGGGCTGAGAACAGGGGTGAATCAGGGAGAAGGAGAGGGAGGAGCAAATTTGGCCATGGGGGCAGAAAGAGCACGTAGAATATCCTCATGGCGCTGTACATTCAAGGCCTTTTCTTCACTGAGTGCATGCTTCACTTTAGCAATCTCTTCCTTCAGATGGAGCTGGTCCTATACTAGTGCCTCTACCGTGGTTGTGTTGGAAGAGGCAGCCTCACTGGGAACAGGACTGGGACCAGGGCCAAAGGGTGTTTTGGGTCCTTGTTTTGACATTATACCATCACTCTTCTTTATTGTGAACCCACACCCAAGCAAAGTGTTGCTCCCTATCTCGTCTGTGACTTGAAATCCCACTCTCTTTTGCAAAGGAATCCCAAGTGTCTTAAAAACTGAAGTCAGAAAGAAGCCATAGCCTATATCATAACTCTTAGTGGTGTTTGCAATACGTGCAATGTGACTAATCATAATGGCGGGTAGGTTAATTTGCTCCCCCTGATCTAGTAGGTCTGTGTAACACATATCCATGGGGCCCGCAAGATTGCGTCCCTGACCCGGGGATTTACATTCTTAATCACAAACCAGAACAATAGCCTATGCAAAGGCATCATTTCGCTCTTTGGTACAGACTGAGGAGCAGTCAAATTAGGTTGTTGGGCTAGCTTTCGGGTCAATTCCAACAGTCGTTCATCACCTACTACACTCTTATTCTCACGTACATACACATCAAACCCCTTGGATGGCACCTCAAGCCAATCTCCTAAGTTATCAGCATCGAAGCATAGCTCATGGCCATTAACTAAGCTTGTCACTATCACACTATTGACAACACAATTGGCAAAGAATTCAGCTAATTCAGGTATAGAACAACCCCGTTTAGTGTTTGTAAACAAATCTAACCAACCCTGGGCCTTCAATTTTTCTAGGAGCACTCCTAGCCCCTGTTCCTGAAAGTATGATACCTTAATCATTTTTCCTCTAACCAAAGTTTTCTGAAGAAAGTGTCTATACCTTTCCCCTAATGTCATGGTTTTTTTAGCTTTCTTTTTATTTGGTTTATCACTTTCTTCACCCAGATCGAATGCCTGCTGTGGAGATCTCAATTTCAGGGCAGGTTTCTTGGTGGAAACAGGTGTGAGAGGTGTTTTGGCTATTGGTTTGACAGGTGTTTTGAGGAGTTGGTTTGGGTTTCCTTATAAACCTTTCAATCTTGTCCTTGGGTAGGCTTGATGAGGTGGCAGGACCTAAACTTCGAGTTCGAGGCTACCGTATAGATTGGTGAGAGGCACAGTGGGTGTAGTTGTGGTCTTTATTCGGTGCTTGATAGCCAATTTAGTTGATGTTTGATGGGTTGTTTTCACAATCCGCTTGAACCTTATAAGGGGTTCATCCTCATCAACATCACACATGGGAGCATCATTCAAGAAAGGCTCCTCAACCCAATCTTCAACAAACACAGACTCCTTAATCTTTTCATTTGATTTTGACTCGGTCACATCGGCTTCATATAATACCAATTCCCATCCCAAGACCGGTTTGATAGGGGGTATATCATCAAGATTGACTCCTACTTGTCTCAAATCGATACTTTTCAAGAACTGAAAGATGAAGAGAGAAATACCATAAGTGGGCACAGGGGTAGCTTCTGCCGGTGATGTTAGTGGCGCCATGAGTATGTCTAATAATTTTTCTCCCCTTTTTCTTGATTTCTTGGTCTCAAGTGAGCTTAGGTGATGCGCCTTGCGACCAGAGGATGCACCGCTGCCATGGGTGCATGCCATTGGAAGAGCTAGTAGAGGAAGAGGTTAGGGTTTAGTGGGTTTTAGGAAGAAGAGGAAGGTCAAGTTCTTGAGGGAAGGAGGGAAGGTGGTTTGAGAAGATAGGGAAGGTTTAAAATGAATTGATCGAAAAATAAAGTAAAGATCTGTAATGATCTTTTCAGCTGTCGGCTTTTGGAGAGAGAGAAGATTTTGCATGAAAGATATTATCACACCTTGGGAAAAGCTGCAGATTATAGATTAGGCATAATAAATCCAATCTCCAATACACTTTAAACTATGGTAACTTGATTAGCACATGATACAAATAATGGTTAGACCTGTTCTTAGTGCCTGTTCTAATTGCTATATGTTTGGTAACAAAGGACAGTAAGGGCCATAACATTAGACCTCAAAGACCGTCAGCATGTCACATTCCATAGATATGCTAATAACAGCATAGAAAATTGAATGCATCCATTAAATCAATTTATTTGATCTCAAAACCTTTCTAGTCAATCATTGGGAGTTGATGAAGTACTCTCACCTTCTCTTAATCATACCTAATTCAAGTCTATTCCTCTCAAACTATTTTCTGCTAAGTGCCTTGGTAAAAATATTAGCAATTTGTTTGTCAGTGGCACAAAAATTCATTGAAATCAAGCCCTTTTCTACATTGTCTCTTAAAAGGTGATGACGAGCGTCAATATGCTTAGTCCTTTTGTGTTGACAAGGGTTCTTGGCAATGTTACTTGCACTTGTGTTATCACAGAATATGAGAATGCATCCCGTGTCAGCACCAAAGTCCTTGAGTTGCTGCCGTATCCACACTAATTGAGCACAACAAGAAGCAGCCGTTACATACTCGGCTTCTGCTGTGGACATGGAAACTATGTGCTATTTCTTTGTAGACCAAGAGACCAAACAGGGTCTAAGAAAAGTAGCCATACCGGAGGTGCTTTTTCTATCAACTAAAAATCCAGCATAATCAGCATCCACATACCCAATGAGGTCAAAGTTACATCCTCGTGGATACCATAGTGCTAAATCAGAGGTGTGCTTCAAATATCTAAAAATCCATTTTGCAGCTTTCAAATATGTTTCTTTTGGATTTGACTGAAAATGAGCACACAAACTAACACTAAAAACAATGTCAAGTCTACTGGCGGTTAGGT
Organism: Lophocereus schottii; assembly: GCA_002740545.1. Taxonomy (NCBI): domain Eukaryota; kingdom Viridiplantae; phylum Streptophyta; class Magnoliopsida; order Caryophyllales; family Cactaceae; genus Lophocereus; species Lophocereus schottii. Next base: position 31,984 of record NCQV01123773.1, read on the forward strand.
ATTGGAGTGACCCTATCATGCCTCTATATGCTTTCTCATTAACTAAAGAACTTCCATCATCCATCACCAACCTGGTTGAAGGAGAGATGAGAGTGTCCATAGGCTTAGCCGATTCCATCCCAAACCGCATAAGTAGTTCCTTGACATATTTTTGTTGATGTATCATAGTTTAGCTTGAGGTTTGCTTAATTTTCAAGCCTAAGAATAAATTAAGCTCACCCATCATGCTCATCTCAAACTCACTCCCCATCAAATTCGAAAATTCATCACACAAATCATTGTTGGTTGCACCATATATAATGTCATCGACATATACTTGTACAATTAACAAATGTTCCCCCTTAGATTTGAGAAACAAGGTGTTGTCAACCTTGGCTCTTTGAAAATCATTATCAGTTAAGAAACTTGACAACCGTTCATACCAAGCTCTAGGAGCTTGTTTTAGACTATAAAGTGCTTTGTCAAGTTTGAACACATGGTTAGGAAAATCATGATTTTTAAAACCAGGGGGTTGTTTTACATATACCTCTTCTTTAAGATATCCATTGAGAAATGCACTCTGGACATCCTTTTGGTACAACTTAATCTCTATGTGTGCTGCACAGGCTACCAAGATGTGAACAGCCTCTATCCTTGCTACAGGTGTAAATGTTTCCTTATAATCGATCCCTTATTCTTGATTGTAACCTTGGACCACTAGCCTGGCCTTGTTCTGAGTGCTGTTCCGAACTCATCCAACTTGTTCTTGAACACCCACTTGGTTCCAATTATTGAACTGTCTTTAGGACATGGTTCAAGGTGCCAAGCCTTGTTGCTTTCAAACTGATGAAGCTCCTATTGCATGGCTATAACCCAGTCAGAATCTGTAAGGGCTTCATGGATATTCTTAGGCTCAATGTTAAATAAAAACGCATAAAAAGCACAAAACTTTCTAAGCTTAGATCTGGTTTGTGCCCTTGTATTAATATCAGATATAATTTGGTCAAGGAGGTGTGAGCTCTGGTGCTTCCAGGGTCGTGAAGTGAAAGGATCCACAGATCCACTGTTCACTCTCTCTTGGCGGCTTGAAAAAACAAGTTCGGGATCAGGTCTGGAGCTTGTTCTCATATCAGTATGAGGGTACTGAGGTTGAGTGAGCTGGTTTTGGTTCATATCCGGGTTGACAGTGCTTCCCCCTGATTAGTCCACTTCCTGCCCACTTTCCATATTATTAGCTCTAGAGTGTGGTTCACTTTCATAAGTCTTACCAATGTGTTTTCTGACAAGGCCAAATTCGAAATCTTTGTACTGTGCATCATTTTCAACCGAGGAGTTAGTTTCATCAAATAATATAGGAACACTTTCCTCAACACTTAGAGTCCTTTTGTTGAACACTTTGTAAGCTTTACTATGTGAGGAGTATCCTAAGAATATAGCTTCCTCACTTCTAGGGTCAAACTTTTCCAAGGGTTCCTTCCTATTATTGTGCACATAACATTTACAACCAAAGACTCTTAGGTGCCAAATATTGGGTTTTCGCCCTTTGAGGAGTTCATAAGGAGTCTTATTAAGAAGGGGTCTGATCATGCATCTATTTATAATGTAACATGCTGTGTTCAATGCCTCTACCCAAAAATATCTAGGAAGACCACTAACAACAAGCATAGTCCTAATTATGTATTCCAGAGTATGATTTTTACGCTCCACCACCCTTTCTGTTGGGGTGTTTTGGGGGCAGAAAAATTATGATCAATACCATGTTCATTGTAATAGTCAATGAAGCTTGAATTTTCAAGTTCTTTTCCATGGTCAGACCTGAGACTTATCAATGAGTGTCCTACTCTCTTTTTAGTTTTCTTAAGAAACACAACAAACTTTTTAAAAGATTCATCTTTTGATGCTAGAAATAAAGTCCAGGTGAAACGAGAGTAATCATCCACTATAACAAACACATACGTCTTTCCGCCCCTACTTATAATCCTCATAGGACCACATAAATCAACATGTAGTAGCTCAAGAGGTTAGGAAGTGCTAGCATACTTCTTTGGCTTTAAAGAGATTCTAGTTTGCTTTCCTTTCGCACAAGCGTCGCATACCTTGTCATCATTGTATTTGATGGAAGGTAAACCAACTACTAGGTCTGTAGAAACAAGTTTATTTAGCAAGGAGAGACTAACATGACCTATTTTTTTGTGCTAAAGCATAACATCATCATCAAGAACACTCAAAAAAGTTAAATGATATTGGGGAAGTGAAAGAACACATGCTTTATACACATTGTTGTGTCGCTTCCCCCTCAATACAACCTCTCCAGATTTGATATTGGTAATCAAGCATTGACCCGAAGAAAATCCAACATGATTACCTTTATCACATAGTTGGGATACACTTAACAAGTTATGCTGTAACCAATCAACTAGGTACACATTATCAATCGAGTGGGAGAGTGGTTTAGCTATCTTGCCTACACTAACAATCATCCCAGACTTGCCGTTTCCAAATGCCACTTTTCCTCCATCAACGGCTGTAAGTGACAAGAAATTTGATTGGTTTCTAGTCATATGCCTTGAGCAACCACTATCCAAGTACCATAGTTGGTTGCCTCCTCTCACTTTAGACTACAAAACAGCTAAGTGTTAGTCTTGGGAACCCAGATCCACTTGGGTCCCATTCTTTTCTTGGACATAAAATTTAACT
>NCQV01123821.1:3555-16413 GCA_002740545.1 Lophocereus schottii
GATGCTGCAAGAACTATTATGCAAATTAAAATTACTATCTGGAAGACCCCCTTCCTAAATTTGCTCAAGGGTTGACTACGCAAATGAAAATAGGGGAAGCTACAGATAATGCTAAATTATAGCAAGAAAATGGAGACATTAGATGAAATAAAAAGAGAGAAAAGTCAAATTAATTGCAATGCTCCATAACCCAATGGTCAGTGTTCTAAGACAAGCAAAACGCATACATAAAGCTAAATTAGAGCAAGAAAATGAAAACAAGGAAAACCCCAAATAATGCTATATTAGAGCGAGCATGAATAGGGGAAACCACACGTAATACTAAATTACAACAACAAAATACAAAACTTAGGTAATTTTCCAATGCTTGAATTGGAATAAAATTGTGCAAGTAACGATTCCCAATTGCCAAGGCATTTACGTTAAGGACGACCTATTTTACATGACCATCCATTTTTTATGATTAAAATTGCCAAATGCAAGGAAAAGGCATATAAGCTACTCTTTAGCCATGCTAGAAAGAGAAAACAACAAAGACATATTGACCAAAAGAGAACTAAATAGGACAAAGCTATTAGGCAATTCATTTGGTATATATGGTATTGTCACTCCCTAAACTCATGATTATAGGTCGACAATCCTAAGAAAATTCATTTGGTATATTACGCATCCAAAACCATCCATATGTCAATTGGTTTCGTTCGCAGTTTCATTCCATTGTAACAACAACAATGTTGACAACAATGACAACAACTCTTTGAGTGGATCCTACTTTTATAGGATCAAGGAAGATCCAAATGTAGACATTCTTACCTTTATAGACATCTTTCCCTGTAAATAGATCGATTTGAAGAGACCTTGATAAATTTTTTGAAAATATTTTAGAGGTCAAAAATCTTTTGATAGGAAAACCATAATTGATACATGAAATATTAAAAAAAATAACACTAAATTAATTGTATGTAACAAACAACATAGGAACATTAAGAGAAATATCTTAAACAACCAGAGTGAAATAATTAAAAATCTTAGCAAGGTTAGATTACTATTAACATACACAAGTGTAGTAGGCACAAGATAGAATAATAACCTCAGCAACATAACACGGTATATTCCCTACATATTCAGAAGCCAAAAAGAGGTAGAAGAAGCAAGCCATTTATGGTTCATAATGTTAATCCTAAACCCATACTTGTATCTTGAGCAATGTCCTCTATTAGTCGTAAAAACTCAAATAATGTTTAATCACTTCATTCTAACTCTTCTTTGGTTACCCTCTGTTTCTTCTACCTTCCAAAAGGTTAGTCCTTTCACACTTCCTTGCAAGCCCTTTCACAATCGTTCTCTTCACATGGCCAAACCATCTAAGTTTAGTCTCCCTTATATTATCTTCTATAAGTGCAACTTTTACTTTGTCTCTGAGCACTTCACTCCTTATCCTATCCATTCTCATATGACCACACATCCACCTAGTCATCCTCATCTCTACTACCATCAACCTATGGACTTGATCCTTCTTGATTACCCTGCATTTTGAGTTACAAAACAATGTTGGTCTAACTATCATATAGTGAACATTGCCATTTAATTCTAATAGGATCTTCTTATCACAAAATACTCTTGAAGCATTCTTCTATTTCTATCACTCCACTTTTATACATTAGTTAATGTCTTCATCAGTCTCGCGTCATTCCTAAATGATCAAGCCTAAATATTTGAACTTCTCAACCCTTGGTATTACCACCCTGCCAAGAGTGACTTCTCTTCTAGCCCCCTTCCAATCCATTGAATCCACATAGTAAGTACTCAGTCTTTTATTTTTAATTTGAAACCATCAGACTTCAGGATCTTCTTATCACACAACAATCTTAAAGCAAATAGCATGCACCATGGTATGTCGTCTTAAATCTCTTTAGTGAGCTCATTACTAACATTAGTGAAAAGAAACGGGCTTAAAGCCGATCCTTGATAGAGCCCAATGTCCATATAAAATTCATTTGTGTTCCCTCCTAAGGTTTTAATCATATTTACTCTCCTATATTTATCCTTAATAAATCATATATATGCAAAGGAACTTATTTGTTCTCCAAGCACTTCCATACACCTTCGTGGAATTATATCATATGCTTTCTCTATATCTATGAATGCTATATAAAGATATTTTTTTCCTATCTCTATTCAATTTCATGAGCCTTCTTATTCGATGAATGGCTTTGTAGTCTACGTAACATAACACCAAATTGATTCTTCGAAATTGACATATCCCTTCTTAACCCCTTCTTAGCTAGTCACCTTTTTCCACAACTTCATAATGTCAACAAGTAATGTTATACATCTATACTTATTGCAATTTTAAATATTGTCCTTGTTCTTGTAGAGTAGGATAACTTACTTATTCTCCATTTGCAAGCCATCTTTGCAACCCTAAGGATAGCATTAAATAGTTTTGTTAAGCACTCTAGTTCCTCTTCTCCTAAACACTTCCAAATTTCTATGACCTAGAATTGGCCCACAACCTTACCAATATTCCCCTTCCTTAAGGCCTCTTTAATCTCATCTTTACTGATATTGTTGTAGAATGTATTGTTTTGTTGCTTCTCATGACAACCTTACTCATGACTTTTTGCATTTTTAATTATCTTATCGTGAAATATCTTATAAAAGTAACTTTACCACCTTTATTTTATCTGAGCTTCCCCTATTAGATCCTTATCTCCTTCATCTTTGATGCACCTTATGTTGCCAATTCATTTGTTCTCTTTTGCTAGCCCTACCTTGCTCAAAGCCTCCTTCTGACCTTCTATAATCTCACGTCCCTAATATAGCCTTTTATAGGGGTTCTTTGCAATAGTGATGGCATTCTTTGCTATCTTTTTAGTAATCTTGTACCCAACATTATTTAAGTCCTTTTCTTTGTCTGTTTTGCTATCAATTAGAGTGGTATGTGCATCTTGTTTCTCATTCGCTTTTGCGTTCGCCTCCTTATTCTTCCATCAAGCTCCTTTTGTTTTGCCTCTACTCCTCCAGAAGTTTCTAAAATTTTCTTAGCCAACCTTCAAATGCATTCTACCATTACTTCCCATATTAAGCCTGCATCCTCTACTTATTTTCAACTTCCTTATGAATTAATCTTCTTTAATGACTTAACCACCCTCTCACTAATGAGATTCCACAGGTTAACTCTACAAATCTAACAGTTCTCTTTTTCCTCTTTGAACTTTTGATCTATAGATCCATCACCAACAATCTATGGTATGTCCCCAAATACTCACTCTATATCACTTTAAAATCTTTGCATAACTTCCTATTAGTCGCTCTAGTTAGAAAATAGTCTATTTGAGTCTTTTTGTTGCTGCTCTTAAAGGTCACCAAGTGATTATCTTTCTTAAAAAGGGAGTTAGTAACCAACAATTCTTAAGCAACCGTAAAGTCCAGAATTTGCATTTTTCTTTTCACAAACAGAAACCTCTATGTGACGTATCATACCCATTTATTTTTGTTCCGATATTCCTATTAAAGAGCCCCCATGAAAGCAATTCTTCCTCTAGGGTAGATTTTGAATAACCTCATCCAAGTCCTCCCAAATTGCCTCGTAAAATCATATGTCAAACTTATTTATGACACATAAACACTAACTACATTAAGGATTTCTAAAACCCACTATTAAGTTAATGGACATAATATGGTCGATCTTATGCCTCACCTCTACCACTTGATCAACGAACTCCTCATCAACTAAAATACCCACTCCTTTCCAATTTTTTAAAATCAAACTGCCCCCTTAATATTGTAGCTCTTTAAGAAGGTTAACTTTCTTCTTTTGAAAGTGAGAGGATCTAATGTTTTATTATATTGTTGTTTAAGGATCTCACTTTGTATGTGGAATGTTTAATAATCCGAAGTTGCATTGTGATGGTTTAAGAACCTCTCAAGGTATTTTGAACTTTATATTAATGAATGACCACTGCAGTCACACATATCCCTATTAGTTGTATCATAGACAAAATCTAGCCCCCTTCCACCCAAACCCTCTCTTGAAGACCAAAAGGCTAGAACTGGGATGTTGCATAAGCAACCAAACTAAATATCTGTTTAACATGATTCCAAGCAAACACTGCAGAGAAAAACATAAACTAAAAATGCATGAATTAAACCTAATGAGTTATTAGGAGTCTCCCTCTTTCGAAGTCGGAAATAAAAGCAAGGCAATCCCTTTTAATGAATTACTCTAACCATTTTGAGATGCTTGTTGAATGGAAAAAAGACATGCTCTTGTCTCCTTAAATTCAGACCCTTGACAATTGAGTCTTTGCTTATTACAACATTGCCCAAGTTGTTTTGGACCATAAATTCTCAACCATAGCCATTTCACTAAGGTTACTAGCATTGAAGTTAAGCTTGAACATACCAGCATCAAATGGCCCAAGGTCTATTCAATGTCCATAGTTCTAGTCCCATTAGATTTCTTCATTACTATGGAACTCCTCACACATCAAATAGCTCTAGTAGCCAACCTACCCAATGAGTGGCACTCTTTAACCAAAATAAACTTATTTTGAGTATTATAACAATCCCAAAGAATCGCGACAAATTCACCAAGTTGATCAAATGCCAAATGATCTACACCTTGAGTAGAGCAATTCTTCATTGAAGGAGAATAAAGTCCATAACAACTAGCCAAACCCACTATTAGTCCAAATCTTGAGCGCCACTGGCAAGATAATAATACATGAGAATTGGAGTTTTAAGGCATGTTTTTTGAACTTATGAGAAGTACTTATTTGTATTTATTGCTGAAATTTTCAAAAAAATTATAGAAATAGGTTGACTTGTGCTGAACAGGCCTATGTAGGGGTGGGCAACGGACCGGGTACCCTAAGCGGTCGGCCCATTTAAAATAGGGCTAATAAAAGATTGGATCAATAATGGATTGGGCCATTAATAGGCTAGTCCAGTAAGGCATATTAACGAGCCGGACTCGATGGACCCATTAACAGCCCGTTTAGTGACCCATTATTTTTTTAACCTAATTGACACACTAGTTTACATGTTCCAATTAGTTAACCTCATTACCAATGCTTTGTAGATAACAATAATTATTATACACCATTGTTTTGCACAAGATTGATCGGTTTTTAAACCGGCCCAAAGAGGCCCGCCTATGAGTCGACTTGACCCGGCCCGTTTATTAGCTTGATTGTGTATTTTCTAGCTTTGAATTTGGACTAGTTTAATTTGGTTGGAAAATTACAAATACATTAGTCGAAAAATTAACTAACCAAAAACGCTCCTTAGGTGGTAATGGACGGATCATAGGTGGCTCAAGTTCATTTGGCCCATAACCCCACCCAGCCCATTAACAAATATACTAGACCCAGCCAGCCCGTTTAGTTAATGGGTTAGCCTAGTCCGACCCAACCCAGTTCGTTGCCCCACCCCTAGGCCTATCTTATATATTAAAGCCTAATTGTAATTAAACCTAGATATGTATTTTACAAAGTTGCTTAATTATGTGTACACACAATATAAGCTATTACACATGCATATTTATCTTATGATAGAATACAAATATATTCCAATGAGTTCTATATTATATGCTGTAATAGTTGTAAATTAATGGAATTAAGAATGGCTTTTTTTAATGGATGTGTATAATGTAAAAATAATTTACAAATGTACGTACAATTTGAAGTACCTTTAATACTAACTTAATAATTTCCTACATTGTACGATAGATTAGAATGTTTTTAATATAAATTCCTTTATTATTTATCAAAAAGCATCTTGTTTTACGTCAATATAAACCATGAATATTTTTTCAATCATAAAATGCATGCTACTTTTAAGAAATATTATATTATTTAATTCTATAAATTTTTCATTAATTTACTAAAATCACATAATTAACTTGTAAAACGTAACTGAAATTGTGACATAATTTTGATTTAAAATTTATAATTACTATACAATTGGCCCACATAGTTGTTCGAGCCGAGAAAGCCGATACTGCAAATTTAGAATTAACCAAGCATATAAATATATTTGTATTATCAATTAAACAAGTCTAATTATTGATGAACAAGTAGTGATTTGTGTTCAATCATAATCTAATCCATTAAGGATTTTTTCTAAGTATTGAATGGTGCTTAATGTGCTTAATTCTACTAAAAGTTGTTAAATATTAGTGATAAGTACTTATGATAATTCCCACAGAACATGCCCTCAACTGCCCTAGTAATCAAACAATTCATTAAGAAATTTGGAACTCTTAAACCCCTCATTAGAACAAGCAGAGAAGGAAACCCAACCTCCAACAAAATAATGTAATTTGAGGGGAAGACATCAAGAAACCAAATTTTCTCCCCAAAACACAGGCCATAGTTGGAACTACTTGAAGCCAAATTTTGTAATTTTGAAGAATAAGCGAGATAATACACTGAAGTTACAGAAAATTCACCATTGGATGAAAAGTGCTGTGAGCTTGTTACATGGCCAACATGGACACAGGGGCATACAGAGAACAAGATCATGTTGTGTACTCGATCTTCCCTCTATGCTACACTTACATAATCAAACATGCTAGATACCAAAATGTTATCCTCTCCATCATACCTAGACTGAATAGCTCAAAAGAAATGTGCACGATGTAGCCATTGAGAACCCAAATATGAATGCATTTCCCATTACTAACCTCTTACCAAAATCCCTTCATCACTTATTCCTAAACACCCCATATGTTGGGCCAGGTAAAGCTAGGTCATGATCCCAGATTAATTGACAAAAAGTCCTTCTCTGGATAGTAACGAGCCTTCAACAAATGGGAGACCAAAGAGTCACTGTCATTTTTCAAATTACCTTGCTAGAAGAGCAGTGTTGAATGAATCCCAGAAACCTAAACCACCATCTTCCTTCCAGTTATACAAATCAGAACTACTAATCCAATGCATCTTCCTCACATTAAAGTAATGTCCTACCAAAACCAATTAATGAGGGATTGAATTAAATCAGACAAGTCCTTAGGCATCTTAAATACACTCATAGCATAAGTTGGGATTGCCAAGGCCATAACTTTTATCAGCCCTCCCAAACCCTCCTAACAAACAAGCTAATCTATCCATCCCCAGAAACACTTGCTAATTCTAACATTAATGGGGAAAAAAGGCTCTTGGTTTAGATCTCTTATCATATGTATGCAGATCATAACATAGGTCTTAGGCAAGGACTTCCCTTATATTAAGAACAAGTCTAACAGAATCCCTATACTCTTGAGTTACCCCCTTTGAGAAGAAAACACTAGACATGTCAAGGTTTACGCATTTATTTGAAGTATTACCATAAATTCCTTGAATCCCTTTCCCAATGTGGGCTTGTTCCACCTTCGCCTCACATAACAAAATAGGATCATATGCAAATAGCAGATGAGAAATAACCAGTTGCCCCATACAAACTAAATGCTCCTAAATTAAATGTTGCTTTTTGCTTTTTTTTAGCAAGCCACTTTGCACATATCAAGTGTCATAGGCTTAGACACATTATGAATAGATAAGATATGCATAGAGCACAAAAAAAAATCACAGGAAATCAAAATCTTGTTGATAATAAACTAACTTGACATAAAATCGCTATGAGTCTCAGAAAATAATGTGGCGAAGAATAACTTTCAATGACTTAGTAATTCTAAAGAATCTTCACAATGTGATGTGATTATGAGCTCGACATGTTATCTTACGTTTTGATTTCCATGGACATTTGCTATGAGGTATGAAACAGCTGCTCATGGATATATAGTTGCTTGCATTTTATCTATGTGTTTAAATTGATCTCAAGTAATGTTTTGATAAGTTCCATGGGTCATTGACAACCTAAAGCTTCAATGCTAGAGTTCAACCACCTTAGACTTTTATTGTCAAAGACATTGACAGGCATATCAAAACCAAACCCTTATTAGGGTAATTTGATCAATCATGCTAATCTAGATTTATGTATTTTTTGCTAAATTCAGAGTTATTCAATTATATAGAATTCCATGATGGGTATGCATAGCTCAAATTGTTGTATCAACTTGTCTATTGTTTGCTTAAAGTTTTCTTATGCCTAAAATGGGTAAATTAATTATTTCCAAGTTAATTAACTATTGGTCTTGCTAAATACCTATTGTTCAATCTTTAAAAAGGAAGATTAACTTTGTTGTTTTCATGATAACAGCTGGTTGCTGTTTGGAAACGTATAAAAAAGATTCAAATGTATTTCAAATTTGGAATGGGCCAAGAGCACATTATTTCAAAAGGATAGTGGTGGTCAACATTTATAAGAATGGGAAGTTACAGCATCAAGCTTAGAAAGAAGCTCATCTGCGTTATGAAATAAGGAATGCCTTGTCTGGCACACTAAATTAAAGCCATAACATCTTCTCCCCAATCTAGAAGAAGCCAAAAAAGATTGAGCAGCCATCGAGAAAAACAGATGTCTATCAAGACCCTTGAACCAGCCTATAGCCGTTAGAGAGAAGCATCATCGGAATATTATATTGTCATCAAAAGGATGCATCCATTGGCATCCTTTAACTATCAAATTCTTATTACCTATATATGGAGATTTTGTGGAAGCAGAAGAGTATGTAACACACGCATGTAAAAATTTTAATTCTCTTTCTAAATGCTACTGTCCTCTTGAGTGAACAATTCAAAACTAATGTAATCCTTGTACACACATTTAAGAATCCCTATGAAATAAAAGGTAGGAGATTCTTGATTGCAAGCAAGAGGGTTGACTAGGAGACTCATCCTTCCTAAATTGGGACTTAGGAGAAATCACTTCAAGAGCTTATCGAAAGGTGTGTTGTCATCAAGGTACTTGTTGGACACTTGACAATGTAATCTCATAGCAAATTAATATAGATTAGTTGAATCCTAAGAAAAGGTCTTTAGTCAGTAATGCAGCGCAGTTAGAGGAAAGAACCTCATTAACAAACACTCTGTGCTTTACATTCTATTTTATCCTTTCTTTGCTTAACTTCCTTGACCTGTTTACTTAGCTTCTTTGATTATATTAGTCATAATCCTTAAGTTTTCTATATTTTGCAATCATCTATGTTCAAAATTTTTATTTGAAATTATTTGGAGTCACCTTATTCACTCCCCTTTAGAGTGACTTGGTTGACTTCGGACTAACAAATTACCTTTGTGATAAAACTGTAGATAATATTGCACAGGATAATCAGTCTGAAACTAGTCAAACTGGTTAGGTTAGTGATATCAGAATGGGCACCATATTCATGTGGTTCAATTGTTATGGTAACTCTCCTACATTCAGAATCCCTAGCAACACATGTGACATATCAGTCCCAACTATGTCCCAATAGACAATAGTGTTGGGAAAAAAGCGGGCTTAACCTATTTGGACTCGGCGCCTTATTTGGATGCCCTATTTAAGGGCTTTAAAGTCCTCTCCCTCAGGTTACGGCATGCACAACACGTTATTGAACTCATCGGAAACTTTAGGAGTAATACCATTAAGAACCCAATCAGCCCCTTGAGAACCAATCAAGGAGAAGAGACTTAAAAAGAACTTCAAAACCAATTCCTCTATTCCGTGATGCTCCACCATCGAAGATCTATTCTTTTTTTTCCAATGCATTATCAAACACCCATTTTTCTTAGGATTACAGGGTCATATATGTAGCATCTTAGGGGACACTTACGTATGCTATGGTGATTTTGTGCCCTTTTTATTGCTTTTACACTCAAGCATGTTTTGTATGTTTTTGTAGATTTGATCTACTAAACAAAATGCATTGAGTTGATGATTGCTTTTGAGGCCTTCGAAAACCCAAAAAAAAAAAAAAGAAACAAGAGAGAAGCTTTGAGGCCTAAAAAGTTCCTGACATGGCCTAACCATGTTAAGAATTATAGGAAAAGTATTATGCAAATACATGACCTACATTTGACCATCTGTGTCTGCAACTGTACCACTTGTATCACTTTTTGGGGTTTTTTTTTCACATATGCTACCATGGTTTAGCAGTGATGGTGGCCATGTAGTAATAGCACTCGTAGATTTTTATTAGAATTGCCATGTTTCAAATAATTCATCTTGGCACACTGGACCCAAAAAAGTCCCTCTTTACACTTCGAAATTATGTCTTCTAAAATCTTCTTACTCGCATGTATGCAGTTAAGTCCTTTCAGCTTGTGAGTAATAATCCTAATTTTGCTTTGAATTTTCCAAATAACCTCTTCATTCCAACACCTAAGATCTACATATAATAGGTAATTCTAGATTTCGAATTTTACCACAAGTTACCCTAACCCGCATATTGCGAAGCCTGCTAAATAATAGTGTTGTATCCATCCTCTACCACCCACATATTCACAAACTCAGAACTTCATTCTGATTTTTGGGCAACCCCAAATAGCGCATTTAGCTTCAGTTGAACCAACAAATGCTCAAAAACTTTGTCATTCAAAATTTAAAACTTATCACTTCATCAAAGGGGAACAACACTAACCACTCAACACTAGCACAATATCGGTCAAGGCGCTCCTTAAATGAGCCACTATCACCTAGCCTATTCCAGCTAGTAAAATTATATCTAGAGAGCCCAAATTCATAAAGCCCACGAGCATTAGAGTCTTACAAAATGAGTTTAGCACATTTTGACTACATGAACAACCCCCTATTATTTTCCTGATCGCAAAATATCTTGTTAATATTCCTCCAGTAAGCCATAGAAGGTCAGATGAATCTTGAGGTGTAGATCAAACCACGTGTTTCCTAATTCATGGTTAACTCCGACCATCATGATTGCCTGTAAAGCGCCATTGGTATGTCAATGGGCTAAACTTTTCAATAGTCGCGTCAAAATGATTGAAGGAATTCAAAAGAAGGATACCTTAATAGACTTATGGCATAAGAAAGCCAAGCCATGTTCCTCTGTTGTCTGAAAGAATACGCTGAAAACCTTCAAAATTGCACTTGATTAAAGCTAATTTTTGCACCGTTGAATTTGATCTCCCATAAGAAGGCTATATTTAGTAATAATCTGCAACATGTTTAGTGATAGCCTCCTAATGAAGTAAGTGATAGAGGTTGGAAATTGTGCAAGGGTGACCAAACCCTCAACAGTTAGGATATAGACTTATTCACATGGCAAGTTGTAACACAATCTCTACTTGAACATCAGAATCACCACCAAGTAATGACTTCCACTCCATCCCATGCACCATCTCACTCACCTTCGATCCTTCTCCCCTAAGTCACCTATTGACCCCATTAATGTGTAAGGTTTTGATGATGACTATCCAAATGAACTAGTCAATATGTTGTACTTGAGATTAGCTGTTGTGCTTGAGTTGAGTGTTAAGACAGGATCCAGAAGAATACTTGGAGCAGTTTGAATGAGCGCGGAATATCAAAGTCGATACATCCACAAGAAGCCCAACTGATAACAAGAGTCTGAGAACATTACCTCAGAACAGTTCTGAGCACAAAGCACGGAACATCAAATCATATCCAAGGAGTTTAGCTGATAACAAAAGTCTTAGGCTTAGTATTGGTTTTATTTTTTAGAGTCTTGTTAATATGCCAATTAGAAGGTCTTGACTTAGCGTTTGCTTTGAAATGTTTTTAAGTACTTCAAAACATTACCTCAGAACAGTTCTGAGAAGTCAGGTCTGTGGTGTATTGATGTCAAAGACAAAAAAACGAATTTCAAGATTTTAGAATGATTTTTTTTACTGACGATTTTCTTAAAAATAATTAGGAATGATTTCCCTGTGTCAGTCAGGTCTAAAAAGATTTTCTCTTTAAAGATAATGTTGAGAGATTTTTCTGTAGAATCTAAAAAGGTCTCTTCCCTTAAAAATTCTTTTGAAAGATCCTTGAAAGATTTTATCCTATCTTTTAAGGGAAGAATATCAAGTGGAGAAATTGTGAGGAGCTTGGCTGCTAAGTTGTTAAATGGGAATAGAATTCTCTTTGCCCTACTCGTGCACCATATGCCCCACACTATTTAAGTCTCCTCCTTCTCTAGTTTTTCTTAAGGTTCTCCAAGGGTTTAAAATTGTCTTTATGAGTCTGAATTTTTTGAGAGAAAACCTTTAAAGAGAGTGCTAAATCGAGTCTTTTTTATTGGCATAATAGGGATTGTATTGTACCTTACATTCAACTTGTCTAGAAGCATTCAAGTAAGGTGTCTTACTACTTCGTTTTTCATCATTGAATCAAGAAATTGTCCAAGTCTTAGGAGAAGTTGGACGTGGTCTCTCAGGAGATGTTGGATGTGTTGTCCGTATTGTCCAAGTCATTGGATGTGGTCTCTTAGGAGATGTTAGACGTGGTGTCTATGTAACTAGGGTCTCGGGGTAGACTAGTTACGTGTTATGTGTGTAACGAATTTGGCCTGTTTATTGAAAGTGTTGGTGAAATCCTACAGTGGAAAGTCATGGTTATTACACCTCAGTTGGGCCAGAGGTGGTTTTCTATGTAAAAATATTATGTCTCCTTTACTGTTTCCACAATATACTTGTTTCTGCTTTACTACAAACATGCATTCTAAACAGTTCTAACGAGTGTTTTGAGAAAACTGAAAAACTGGTAGATACAATTTACCCCCCTTTTGTGTCCTTGTGTGAGTAAATCTAACAAGTGGTATCAGAGCAGAGTTCTCATATTTAGGCTAACTCCTTGAGAGATTCTGAAAAGATGAATGCTCCACAAGGAATGTTGGAGGGTCAATCTATGATTCAACCACCATACTTCAATGAATAACGCTACAACTGGTGGAAGAATTGTATGGAGAACTACATTCAGGTTGATGACTATAAGCTATGAATGATCATTGTGAATTGTCCTTACATT
>NCQV01123821.1:49773-66337 GCA_002740545.1 Lophocereus schottii
GCAGGACTACTATGGAGAATGGTATCCTAAAGGTGATAAAGGGGGCCATGATAGTAATGAAGGGACTGCAATACGGAAGTCTCTACATCCTATAAGAAACTACAGTTACAGGAGTAGCTGCAGTTGGTACAGTATCAGCAAATATTAATGATACAAGGTTATGACACATGAGATTGGGCCATATGAGTGAGAAAGGGATAACCATTCTAAGTAAGAAAGGTTGTCTGGGTAGCGCTGGTACAAGTAAGATTGATTTTTGTGATCACTGTATATTCGGGAAACAGAAGAGGGTGAGTTTCTTAAAGCAAAGCATCGTACTCAGGGAATCCTTTATTACATTCATTCTGATCTGTAGAGTCCTTTGAAGGTTCCTTCTCTTGGAGGTAAGCGCTACATGTTGACTTTTGTTGATAATTTCTCATGCAAAGTTTGGGTTTAGTTCTTGAGACAGAAAAATAAGACATTCTCCATGTTCAAGAAGTTCAAGGCTCTGGTTGAGAATCAGACTGGGAGAAAGATCAAGAAGCTTAGGACTGATAATGGTCTTGAGTTTATTGAGTCAGAGTTTGAGGAGTTCTGCGCGGTGAATGGCATAGCTAGGTATAAGACTTTGGTTGGAAAACTACAGCAGAATGGAGTTGCAGAACAAATCAATAGGACTATACTAGAGAAAGCTCTATGTATGCGTTCCAATACAGGGCTTTGGGATCGCAAAACTTTCTGGGCTGAGGCTATTTCTACAGCCTGTTATTTGGTTAATCATTCACCACACACCTCTATTGATTTTCAGATTCCAGAAGAAGTATGGTCAGGAAATCCTGTTGATTATTCTATTTTGAGAATATTTAGATGTCCTGTGTATGCCCATGTGAATAATGGGAAGTTAGCCCCTATGGCTGTCAAATGCATATTTCTTGGATATACATCTCAATCTAAAGGATACCGTATGTGGTGTCCTGAGTTTAAGAAAGTCATTCAGAGCAGGGATTTAACTTTCAATGAGACTGTTATATTATCTTCTGGAACAGATTCTGTTGTTCCTTCTACTGGTGCAAGTGATTAGGAGGATCCCAGTAACTGTATGGAGATAGAAGTGGAGACCGTTGCAGCTCAAGGTGGAGCTAATAATCAGCCCAGTAGGGAGGCTCAGGTTTTTGAACCTCATACTATCAGTTCTTATTAGCCTCAGGTGAAGGTTGATCACTTTATAGCTCATGATCATCCTCGAAGGGAGATCAGGAGGCCTGCTCGCTATAATGGTGATAAGGGACTGATCGCATATGCACTTTCAGTTGTAGAGGAGGTGCTTGAAGGTGTGGAAACTTCAACTTGTTCTAAAGCAATCTCCTGCCAAGTTCACCTAATTAGATCCTAGCTATGCAAGAGAAAATGGAGATTCTGTAGAAGAATCGAACTTGGGAACTGTAAGAGCTACCTAAAGGCCGGAGAGCCTTAACTACCAAATGAATCTACAAGAGAAAGGAGGGCATTCCTGGAGTTAAAGATGCAAGGTGAAAAGTACGCCTGGTTGTTCGTGATTGCAATCAAAAGGAAGTTATTGATTACAATGAGGTATTTTCACCTATTGTTAGACATACCTCCATTAGAGTGCTTCTTGCATTTGTTGCCTTGTTTGATCTAGAGTTGGAGCAACTTGATGTAAAGACTGCATTTCTTCATGGGGAGTTAGAGGAGGAGATCTACATGAGGCAACCTGAAGGTTTTGTTGTTCCTAGGAAGGAACAACTAGTTTGTAGATTGAAGAAATCCTTGTATGGACTTAAGCAGGCTCCTAGGCAGTGATACAAAAGGTTTGACACCTTTATGATTGCACAAGAATACACACACAACCGATATGATAATTGTGTGCATTTTAGGCAATACTCTGATGGTTCCTTTATTTACTTGCTATTGTATGTTAATGATATGTTGATTGCCTCCAAGGATAAGTCCTTGATCAGCAAGTTAAAATCTCAACTCAGTAAGGAGTTTGAGATGAAGGACTTGGGTGCAGCAAAGAAGACTCTAGGCATGGAGATTCAGAGGGATCGAAAGACTAGTAAGCTGTACTTGTCTTAGGGACACTATCTTGAGAAAGTACTAGGTAGATTTAATATAGGTAACTGTAAGGCAGTTTCTACACCCCTTGTTGCACATTTCAAATTGTCTACTGAGTGTTGTCCACAATCTGAGGAGAACATTAATAGGATGTCTAATGTCCCTTATTCTAGTGCTATTGGTAGTTTGATGTATGCTATAGTATGCACTAGGTCAGACTTGTGATAGGCTATAAGTGTGGTAAGTATATGCATAATCCTGGAAAGGATCATTGGGAAGTTATGAAGTGGATCCTTTGCTATGTGAAGGGTATTGTTAATAAGGGGTTGATATTTGATAGAAACAAAGTTGCTATATGTGATGTTACAGGCTCTGTTGATTCTGACTATATTGACGATCTTGATAGGAGAAGGTCTATATCTGGGTATATCTTCACTATGTGTGCAGGTGTTATCTCTTGGAAAGCATCGCTTCAGTCTATTCAGCTTTATCTACTACAGAGGCTGAGTATGTTGCTACTACTGATGGAGTGAAGGAAGCTACTTGGTTGAGGAGCCTTGTTACTGAGCTTGGAGTTCCACAGGCTACCGCTATGGTGTTTTCTGATAGTCAAGGTGCAATCCACTTGACTAAGAATGATGCCTACCATTCAAAGACCAAGCACATCAGTGTCAAGTATCACTATATTAGAGATACAATTGCTGCAGGGGAAATAGTTCTGAGGAAGGTTCACACTTTGGAGAATCCTGTAGATATATTGACCAAGCCTCTTCCTATAGCTAAGTTCGAGCATTGCTTGGACTTAGTTGGCATTCACAGTATTTGAGCGCCCTTTAGGGCATTGTCCCTCAGGGGGCATCACCCTTCGGGTTGCGGTAATGGTGTTAGAGAATTGATGATTGGAGATTTCAGTCCAAGGTGGAGATTGTTGGGTTTTGTAGCCCAAAATCAAAGAAACAGCACGATGGCATCGTGCCAGGCAATACGGGCGTGTCAGGCCGAAGAAACGACAATAAAAGGCAGGTAGGGAGTTAGCACGGGTAGGCCGTGCCACCCAGGCATGGGGTGACCGTGCCACCCAGCACGGTCGTGCGGCCTTCCCAGTTCGGGTGCGGGCTTCTTGGCGGTTAGGGTTTGCGTCTTGGAGTACAGTCTTCTTGGCAGTTAGGGTTCTCCTCCAGGGGTTAAACCCTAGACTTCTAGACTCTATATAAAGAGACTTTGCCTAGTGATAATTCATATATTATATGTAATTTTTCTCCTTTATTTTACCTACTTTTAAGTCTTTGAAATATATTTTTATGAGTAAATAATGCATATTTTATATAATTTTCAAGTGGAAGTAAAATAAAAGAAGTTGAGCATCATTGGTCAATTCTACTTGGATCTCCAACATACGTACAAGCAAAACTCAGCCCAAGATGGAAAAAAAAAAAAGAAGAAGAAAAGTAAAGCACAGCCTAAGCTCTCAAGCCACTCCATCCGTGTGGGCCTATGCACAGGCGGTCCATCTCACAGCAACCCACCATGCTCAGCACGCCCTCGCCCTCTATTCCATTTTCACTGGGCCTGTTCTTTCTCCTTTGTACATGCGTCCCAGTACTAGTGGTAGCCCAACCCCACTCTTATCTCCATTCACTCTCCCTCACATCACTGAGTGGGCCTGTTTTCAGCAGCCCAATGTCCAACCCATGCTACCACAGTCATCTTTCTCTCCGCTGGGCCGGATCTGCGCAGCCCACTGCCCAGCTCCTCTTCTTTTCTTGCTCTCCCTCACAAATTAGTTGGGCCTATCCTAGTAGCCCATCAGCATTCATCCAACTCCTCCTTTGCAGCCCACTCCTTTCCCTAAATTTTCCATATGGCTAATTGTTAACCTAGTCAAATGTAACTAATCAAAAATTAATTGTTAGCTTAAGACTAGCCTTCTCTTATGCATTGTAACAGCCACTAATTTATTGAAATTAATTTCCATTAATTTTTGGACATCAAGAGGGGTTGATTTTGCAGTATAAATAGGAGCCATGGGTTGGAGCATCCACACACCCGTTCATTCATCCACTCACTCACCCAAGCATCTTCTCATTCTCATCTTCTATCTTCTATTGTTTTAGAGAGTAGAGAGTATTCTGTAAGACAAAACCATTGGAGTTGAGGGGTAAAATAAGGTTTGTTGGCTATTTTTCTCTTCTCTTCTCATCTCATTTGTGAGTCAAATTTGAGAGTGTTTACTTCCTTAATTTGTAATTGAGTACAAACGTTTGGACATAGGTAGTGAAATATATCAATTATCATGGTGTTTTCACTAATTATGGTTGGCTAAACTACTCATTTCTAGGATAATATGGATCTTTGATAATAATATTATTTTTGCTAATTTATTTTAGGGTAATTTTTGTCTCTTTGATTGCATACTTTTGAGGGTAAACTTAATCTTAACTTACTTATGCATTCTAATACTATTGTTTAATCATGTTGATTACAATAGTTTAATTTGCTATCTCAAATGAATATTAGACCTTGTAGGCTAATATAACATTATGCAAATAGGTTTAAAATTATAATTGTTAAAATTCAATTTATACTAGAAATTAGATGAGTTATATCTAAAAGAATAATTCATGCTAAACCACTAGATAAATAGTTTTATTTGATAATCATAATTCATCTTTTTAATTTGTAACTTAATGCTTGCAGCTTAGGTTGCACAAGAGATAAACCAAATCCCCATTTGAATTAGCAATTCAATATTTGTATCAAAGGTGAAATCCAAAATCCTAGAACATTCTCTCATCTGAATTCTCCTCACTAAAGATGCTCCTTTTGTGATTGATAAGTATTGTGTGAAAGCTTTTGAGAAGTTTCGGTCTTCATTGGTGTCAGCCCCTATTGTGCAGCCCCCTGATTTTTCTTTGCCATTTGAGATTATGTGTGATGCATTTAATTTTGCTATTGGGGCTGTTTTGGGCCAAAGGGTGAATAGAATGCCTCATGTCATTTACTATGCTAGTAGAACTCTTACTGATACTCAAAAGAATTATTTAACTACTGAGAAAGAGTTGCTAGCTGTTGTATTTGCACTTGATAAATTCCGTCCATACCTTTTGTGTTCAAAAGTGATTGTGTTTACTGATCATGCTGCATTAAGACACTTGTTAGCTAAGAATGACACTAAACCAAGACTCATTAGATTGTTTTTGTTGCTCCAAGAATTTGATGCTGAAATAAAAGATAGGAAAGGTTCTGAAAATTCTATTGCAGACCACTTGTCTAGAATCCTTACTGAGTGTACTGATGACTCAGTTAGATTTTCTGACCACTTTCCTGATGAGCAACTATTTGCTGTGTGACATACCCCTCTCCCTTGGTTTGCTCATATTGTGAACTACCTTGTCACTGGTAAGACAAAGATAGGTTCTTCTCATAGATAAGATATTACTATTAGGATCAGAAGACCCTTAACTTTTCAAACATTGCCCTGACCAAATGATACGTAGATGTATTCCTGAGAGTAAAATTCATAATATTATCACCTTTTGTCACTCTTACGCTTGTGGTGGTCACTTTAGAGGTCGTAGGACAGCTGCTAAAGTCCTATCAAGTGGGTTCTTCTGGCCCACTTTGTTTAGAGATGCTCATCGATTCTGTCTTGCTTGTGAGCGTTGTCAACGTACGGGTGTTCTATCCTATCATGATATGATGCCCATTTCCCCTATTCTGATAGTTGAAGTGTTTAATGTGTGGGGCATTGATTTCATGAGTTCCTTTCCCCCATATTTTGGCTTTGTATACATACTGGTTGCTGTTGATTATGTGTCAAAATGGGTGAAAGTTCAGGCTACTAGGACCAATGACCACAAGGTTGTGGTTAAGTTTGTGAAAGAGTGCATTTTCTATCGATATGGTACCCCTAGAACTCTCATTAGTGATGGAGGTAGTCATTTCTATCATCGATCTTTTGAGGCTTTGCTTAGAAAGTATTCCGTGAAGCAGCTACTCCTTATCATCCTCAAATTAATGGTCAAGTGGTGGTGTCTAATCGTGAGATCAAGTCTATACTTAAGAAAACGGTTTGACCCGATAGAAAAGACTGGTCTTTGAGATTGCATGATGCTCTTTGGGCCTCTCGTACTGCTTTTAAGACTCCCATTGGGATGTTTCCTTACCGGCTTCTTTTTGGTAAGGCTTGTCATTTGCCAGTTGAATTAGAACACCGTGCTTTTTGAGCTATTAAAGCTTTTAATTTTGACATGAAACAAGCAGGTTCTAATTGTAGGCTTCAATTGAATGAATTACATGAATTGCGTAATGAAGCCTATGAGAATGCTAAGATTTATAAAGCCAACACCAATACTTTTCATGATAAAATGATTTCTCGTAAATCTTTTGAACATAATCAGAAGGTTTAGCTTTTTAACTCTAAGCTTAAGCTATTTCCTGACAACTTGAGATCTAGATGGGATGGTCCTTTTGTTGTCCAACAAGTGTTTCCCTCTAGGGCAATTCAAATTATGGATCCCCAAGATGGTAGAGTTCTTATGGTAAATGGTCAACATTTGAAACCTCTTGTGACTTATGATGTTGACCATGGTTTGATTGAATCTATCAATCTAGTATGTCCTGTCTACTATGATTAGTGGGTGAGGCCTTGTCTGGCTGAGGACACAAAACTTAGCGCTTGTTGGGAGGCAACCCAATCTTTTTAGAAAAGTTTGAGTTTTTTATTTTATTTTATTTTCTTTTCTTTTTGGTGTGCTTGTGGTTTTGGGTGTGATTCTTCACTTGGTTTTTGGCTTTTGTGGTTGGTGACAATTGTGAAGGTACTTTGCGAGTTTGACTTATTGGGCTTATATGGATATGATTCCCTTGTGCTGCCAGGTTGTGTTGCTCTTTTCTCCATTTCCCTCTTTCTTATTATTTTCTACATTGAGGGCAATGTAAGGTTTAGGTGTGGGGGAAGGCAAATTGAAAATTTTGAGAAAATTTAAACTTGAAAATCTTTTGGTGAATTTGATTTTGGAAAGAGCTTGAGTGTTACGATTATGCATGTTCTACTCTTATTATGTGGATTTAATTCATGTGATACATGCTCATTAGAGATTATTTCTAGCTTTGACTAGTTGGAGGTGATGATTTTTGCTGTGTTAATGCCACTATGTAGCCGATTTTGAGTTTGAGATGTAACCTCATCTTCAATGTCATCTTGAGTATTTGATAAGTATTGAGTTCCCCTTTGACTTTTCAATCAATAATTAAAATAAATTGAATTATTCAAGTTCTGATTCCAATATCAATGTTCAGGTTCTATCTTTATCCATATCTTTAATCCCCTGAATATGTACTAAGTGTTTCTCTGAGTATCATCTTTACTCATATCTTTATCCACTCAAGAAAGCACATGGAATTGAGTAACTTTTGAAAAATTCAAAGCCTCAAAAAAATAGAAAAATTAAAAAAAGGATTGATAAGATGACTTGGCATTGGGGACTTGATTTTAAGGATGCTTTCGTGATTTTGTTTATGTGGGGTGAAGTTTTACATTTACGGTTTACTACATGGTGTCATTATGCACTTAATTTGCTTGAATTTTGGCCTATTGACTTAGTTGGAATTAGAAGTGTTTGATAATGAGTTGTGGGTTGGTAGTGAATTGAAATATGTGATGTGAAGTGGACATTCATAGTTAGATCACTTGATTTTCTTCCTTGATCTTATTCTACTTGATGGTTTAAATGAATATATGCATTAGTGATATTCTTTGCTCAAAGACTAGAAAAGTTTTGGTGTGGGGGAGTTGACAATTCATATTTTATATGTAATTTTCTCCTTTATTTTACCTACTTTTAAGTCTTTGAAATATATTTTTATGAGTAAATAATGCATATTTTCTATGATTTTCATATGGAAGTAAAATAAAAGAAGTTGAGCGTAATTGTTCAATTCTACTTGGATCTCCAACGTACATGCAAGCAAAACACAGCCCAAGACGGAATAAAAAAAAAAGAAAAGAAGAAGAGTAAAGCTCAGCCCAAGCTCTCAAGCCACTCCATCCGTGTAGGCCTGTGCACCTGCGGTCCATCTCGTAGCAACCCACCATGCTCAGCACCCCCTTGCCCTCTATTCAATTTTCGCCGGGTCTATTCTTTCTTCTTTGCACACGCAGCCCAGAACTAGTGGTAGCCCAACCCCACTCTTCTCTCCACTCACTCTCCCTCACATCACCGAGTGGGCTTGTTTTCAGCGGCCCAACGTCCAACCCATGCTGCCCCAGCCATCTTTCACTCCGCTGGGCCGGATCTGTGTGGCCCACTGCCCAGCTCCTCTTCTTTGCTTCCTCTCCCTCAAAAATCAGTTGGGCCTATCCTGGTAGCCCATCAGCATTGATCCAACTCCTCCTTTGTAGCCCACTCCTTTCCCTAAATTTTCCACATGGCTAATTGTTAACCTAGTCAAATGCAATTAATCAAAAATTAATTGTTGGCTTAAGACTAGCCTTCTCTTATGCATTACAACAACCATTAATTAATTAAAATTAATTTTGGGCATCAAGAGGGGTTGATTTTGCACCATAAATAGGAGCCATGGGTTAGAGCATCCACACACCATTCATTCATCCACTCACTCAACCAAGCATCTTCTCATTCTCATCTTCTGTCTTCTATTTTTTTTTTAGATACTAGAGAGTATTTTGTAAGACAAAACCATTTGAGTTGGTGGGTAAAATAAGCTTTGTTGGCTATTTTTCTTTTCTCTTCTTATCTCATTTATGAGTCAAATTTGAGAGTGTTTACATCCTTAATTTATAATTGAGTACAAAATTTTGGACATAGGTAGTGAAATATATCAATTATCATGGTATTTTCACTAACTATGGTCGGCTAAACTACTCATTTCTAGGAATAAGATGAATCTTTGATAATAATATTATTTTTGCTAATTTCTTTTAGGGTAATTTTTGTCTCTTTGATTGTATAATTTTGAGGGTAAACTTGATCTTAACTTACTTATGCATGCTAATACTATTGTTTAATCATGTTGATTACAATAGTTTAATTTGCTATCTCAAATGAATATTAGACCTTGTGGGCTAATATAACATTATGCAAATAGGCTTAAAATTATAATTGTTAAAATTCAATTTATGCTAGAAATTAGATGAGTTATATCTAAAAAAATAATTCATGCCATACCACTAGATAAATAGTTTATAATCATAATTCATCTTTTCAATTTGTAACTTAATGCTTGTAGCTTAGGTTGCACAAGAGATAAATCAAATCCCCATTTGAATTAGCAATTCAATATTTGTATCAAAGGTGAAATCTGAAATCCTAGAACATTCTCTCATCTGAATTCTCTCTACTTGACACTTTTACTCTTCTTTTTGCTTCTTTTATCATATTGATAATTACACTCATCATTCAACTTATTCTTTATAATTAGAAGAGTTGAAATTAAAAATCAACATTGTTTCTCGTGGGATTGACACCTTATACTCGCTAGTCTCCAATTAACCTTGTGCACTTGCAAGTAAAAAGGGTTTAAAACTGAACATAAAATCCACATCACCTAGGATCTAAAATCGTTCCATAACCAAGTAAACACAAAACACATTGAGAGGTAGAGAGAGTTTTAAGAGAGATTACAAGAGATATTATAATCCTGCTATTTGATCGAATCACCTGTTGTGATTGTGATCGCTTTGTACTCTCCCTGCTCATATAGTAGATTGATTGTACTCATCACCGTTCATGATTTTTTCCGCATTGGATTTCCACGTAAATCTTATGTGTTATTGCTTTGTTCTTGTTATCGTTCTTGAAATTTCTGAATATCTGTTTCATCCTATCGCTTCCGCAACTAAAGTCGCTCAACTATCCCTAACAGAGACACCAATTTACATTACCTTTCAGCATGCCTACCACCACAATGGAGTCGAGTTGAACTCGTTGTCTTGGTATCTCCAAATTGTCTTGCTAGTTTGAGCTGCTGTAGCACTGTGCGAATTTAAGCTTTCACCGATGAGCATCTTCCTAAGTTCTCATAAAAGCCTCCACACCACTCTCCCTTATCCCCCCTTAGAATTCCTCCTGTTCCAGTAGTGCCAGGGTTCCCTTTAGCTGTAGCGTCGGTGTTAAGGATTAGCCAAGCTCCCGGGGGTGTTCCCATTGCACCAGATCCCCTAAGTTCGACTTCTCAGACATTCTGTTACGAGGAGACACATTGTCTCGAGCTCGGATAATCTCTTCAAATTTCGCTAATAAGAATATACCTTTATCCAAAGCTTCATCCTCCGTTACAGCAAAATAATACTTGCATCGCCACTTCCACACGTACCACCTAATGACCAAAAATTTGGTCTGCCAAGGAAGATCCACCTAAGCTCCAGTAGCATTAAGTTTAAACCACTCATTGAATTCTAAGTCTGATCGTAAACAGATGAGGCCCTTATCTCTAAGGACTTGCCATACCCCCATTGGAGTCGGGCATCGAGATGGTCTAAATCTTCTGTCTGAGCACCATACGCCAAGCAATTGGGATGGGTGGCCATATGCCTCGTAAACCAAACGACATTGTTATGAAAAGCCTTATCCTTTGTGTCATCTTGACCCACCACACCCATCTCCAATCTGAGCTCGAACCCATGTTTTGTTCATTTTGAATAATGGCCAAAGCTGATTTAATGGTGAAGTTACCTGAGCTATGTGCCACCCAATAAAGATTACCATCCATGCCCTCTTGGACAAGTTCAAATGAGGCGATCCTTTGAACAAACTCTTCGGGTAGATAGGAGAAAAACTTATCCCATACCTTTCCCATACCGGCTTCCAATATTCATAAATCAATCGATTTTTGTGGTCCTCCAGTATGTCCTGTAATGTTTGGGATAGTAGCTCTTTTCCATCGATCCACTTATGAATTAGAACTTGGCACGTCTTCCATCCCCTATGACATGACCCACTCCTTTTTTAGTTATTTCCATAGTGTCCATAATCCCTCGCTAAGTATTTGAGGATTGTTATTTTGCATTCATGCTCTCAACATCTCTCCCCTTGCAGTATTTCATTTTAAAAACCCTAGCCCATGGGGATTTGGGCTCCCTTGCTAGTCTCCAACCCATCTTTATAAGATAAGCCGAGTTTAGATGTTACATGTTTCTCAGCTTGAGCCGCCATTTTCCTTTTCCTTAGTCACTACCTCCCATGAGACAAGATGGGTTTTTCGCTCCATGGTAGTACCTCCCCATAGGAATCTTCTCACTTTTCTATTGAATTCATGGCATACCAATGTAGGAATTTTAGCAATTTGCATGTTGTATGCTGGGATGGCAGTGATTGTGACCTGTGTGAGGATAGTCTATCACGTAAGTTAGAGATATTTTGCCTTCCAAGCTGGGCATTTTTTGTCCACTCTTGCTATCATGTTTTGATAAGTCACTTTAGTTACTCTTCCAATGATAATGGGAACGTCCCCCAAGTACTTTCCATAACAAAATTGTCAACGACATATAATCACTATGACTAGAATACTCATCAAGAAATAAGCAAATGTTTATTAGTTATAAATAGTAAACACAATAATACTATTTTTTTCCATAACAAAATTATGAGCACTAAATATGCATATCAAGTAGCTAGTAAACGTTAGCATATTAAAAAAATAAAGAATGCTAATCAATACAATTTACAAATACTCATACAAATAAGAAGAATAGATGGAGAAGGAATCAAGAAATGGAAAATGGAGACATAAGAAAATAATATTAGCAATCCTAATAGAAAAATTATATAAAAGACTAATGAGCAGGTTTAAAAATACCTAAAAAAGCTCGTCAATCTAGAGTCGTACCTTTTTTTTCCCTAGATGGATGATGCATGTTGTTGATTTTCCAGTATAATTTCTTCCAGTTGGATGAGCTAGGTAATTATAAAAAGCATCGGACTGCTATGATAGCATCAACAATAGACGACCAAAGTCAAAACATAAAATAAACAATAGAAGCCATGCCGATATTGCAATGTAGGCCTAATTATAAAAGACAAATTAAACTACGAACTTCAGCTTATCTATAACAATGACATCATTGTAATTTATTGAACAAGATAGTCATATGATGTTAGTATATACCGCATCCTACTTGGCACCATAATCCTAGGCATATGGTAAAATTTTGCATGTTGTTTGATACACTGGTACTGTACCAAGGAATGGCGTGAGGGATTGAAAAGCATATATCCCTAATTTGAGGAAAGGACAAGGCCTTGATGGAGTTTGAACTTGAAAAGGACAGCCCGGTGCACAAGCATCCCGCATTCACGCAGGGTCCAGGGAAGGGTCCCACCTCAAGGGGTGAATTGTAGATAACTTAACCGTAGTTTGAACTTGAAGAAGCAACAAAAAAGCTTCATTCTACTTCTCCTGAAACTTCTAAATTAATTACGTGTTCTATTTCAATTTTGTCTTTACTAGTTAAAACATTGAAATGTTGATTTGTTTAATACATTGAAACTTAGGGAAGCCTTTTGGGGGGCTAACAATGAATGTATTTCATTACCATCATGTAAGTTAACTCGTTAACAATGTCTAATGGCTGAGCATACTCAAGCATATAAGAAAGCAACCGACTCAAGGCATCTTTGTTCCTTCCTTTTTACGATGCTTAAGCAAATTACAGCCTACTTGTAACTAAGTATTTACAATATTCAAAAACCACTCCTAAATTGTTTTTTCACTCATGAATTCCCTTATATTCCTTGTTTACCATACACTATATGTAAGTATAGTAAATCCTCTATCTGACTTTATTTTTAACCTCTTTATTGCATTAAGATATCACTCATTTTGCAAATCATCACTTTAAAATGTAGATGGCTCATCAAACTTTGCATAACACAATGATTGAAATAGTGCCTAAAGAATAGGTGCTCCTGGTTTTAAGCTTATCAACACATAACTGCACAACAATTCTAGATTTGAATTCCTACCTTTTCTAGCCTATCGTTGGAGATAATATGCTGAGACTCAATCTCCAAAAGCAAAAAGCTTATCTGGGGATGTTACATTTCCAAATCATCTTAGCCATAGGGAGCTTGGGTACAGAACCCAATAACCACTTCTACAGCCTAGAGATTGCATAGGTGCTAGAAGCACTAGCTAATCACTGACTCCCACTATATGTAGTAGCACATTTATCTCTAATCTTCGTAAGTTTCTTCCAATACCAAGAAGAATTCTTCTTTTTAGGGACAATCCAAATATCATGGTTTTGTACGCAAACACTGTGTATCCATCTAACCCATAAATGCTATTTGTCAGTTACTAAATACCATAAATGCTTAGGAACTATAGCCTAATTCCACAACCTATAATTCGTTACTCTCAATCATCCAGTAGATTTAGGTTAACTGATAAAATCACAAGCGAACGATTGGGCTTTAGTATATTGAGCAGACTGCTCCAAATGAAGTTCCTGCAAATATCTTCTGTACTTTTAAGTGCACCTGTAAGTGATACAAATAAAGAACTCCAATATGTATGAAGAGACAACAAAACATAGTTAATAAGTTGCAGCTTACCCCCATAAGACAATGCCCTAGAGGCCTAGCAATGAACCTTTTTTGTGGTCTTTTTCCCTCAATGCACTACAATTAGCGAAAATTTACAATTTGGTACCTCCAGTTTTAGCGTATTCACATGTTAGTCCTAGTTTTGAAAATCTTTACACTTTGGTACCTCCAGTTTTAGAACAAGTGACTTTTTGGTCTTTTTTATTTATAATTTAATCCTTGAACTTTTAAAATTTGTAAAAAAGCCCCTGGAAAGGGTTTGCTACGTAAATAAGCTATTTTTAGGGTTTTTTTTCTCGAAATATGCTTGATTTACCTTTTTATAATGAC
Source organism: Lophocereus schottii (assembly GCA_002740545.1). Taxonomy (NCBI): domain Eukaryota; kingdom Viridiplantae; phylum Streptophyta; class Magnoliopsida; order Caryophyllales; family Cactaceae; genus Lophocereus; species Lophocereus schottii. The sequence continues at coordinate 63,729 of NCQV01123821.1, forward strand.
TTTACTGGTATTAGTTATCACAATCTATTACTTATATCTTATATATTATATTTTCTTTGGTTATGGGCCCGCTATGCTTAGTAAAAATAATTAAAACTTAAGTAGAGAGTTTCAACCGTTACCTGAACTTAGTCGGCACTGGATCCTGCCGTTCCTCTAGCTTCCAGTTTACAAAGATTGTTAATCTCAACCTCATCTTTCTTAGATCAGACACAACACAGATCTGTTTTATTTTCTACCTCAGACCGTAGTCACTAATCAAGTTTTTAATCCTTTTTAAGGATAGTGGATCTTTAATCAAGAAATTATAATATTTAAGACATAAGGTTCGATTGAATAATGTTTCCTACTGTGAAACTTCTTTTATTAAAAGCTTAAAAGTGGTTATATTACAATGGAATACTTTGAAGAGGGACTTAAACTAAGATCATTAGAGATACTTGCTCATAGAGAAATGAAGAATCCCAACCTCTGTTCTACTCAAGAATGCTTAAATGACCGTGTCCTCCTTAGCTCTCGACCTCTCTATTTATAGAGAGGATGAGGATACATAGAATGCCCTAAAGGCTATAGTACATAAAGATTTTTCACATGGCTATAGTTGTCTACAGTACACTGACGACTACAGTACACACTTTATTTTATAGACCAGACACTTTTCAAAATAATACAATAATGGGGTAGCCTTTTTTAGAACTTTTAATGATGACAATACTAGTCATCATTTGTAACACCCCCAATAGCTAATGTTGATTACTCTAACTTAACCACAAATTTACGAATTTGCAGCGGAAAACTTTTGCTTTGAATGGAGGCATTACCGCCGTTCCAGGATGGAACAAGGCTACATGGTTAACTTTAGAATGAAATAAACATTTGCTATTGGGGGGGTGACATCATTATTGAGATTTTGCATACCTTCATCTCCAATTATATTTTCTAAACCATCATTATCAGGATAATCATCAAAATTTTCATCAATTTGGTTAAGATGCTCTGAATCATTTTCTTTAAATAACTCAAGGAGATATTTTTTCCCATTTTTTTCCCATTTTCTGATAAGAATTTTCCAGCTCCAACATCAAAGAGATAATCAAAAATATCTTCTGGCACTGCGTCTTCCATCTTCATGTAGTCTTTGAATTCATTATCATAGGCGAAAGTAGTGTTTCCATAATGTATTAACGTTTTTCCTCGTTTGATTAATGCTCAATATTGGTGATAAATGTTGAAAAATCCAATAGCCCTTGCTAACGCAGGATCAATAACTACATGTACTAGATCTCCATAAATCTAATTTTATCGTTGATCACTAGGATTGTCGCAATCAATGATTTAGACAAGATAATGGGCTAGTTTGACTTTTCCATTTTCATATTCAATCAAGGCGTTGTAAACCTCCAAAGTTAGGTAACTGCGAACTGGAATTTTTGTTGGTCCCTCAAGAGATTTAAGAATCCGATGGAACCTTTTGAACATATATTGTTGGAACTTAGTTAAGGTTGAGAAAAATGGAAAATTTGGATCTGGGACTTCTGATAAGTAAAGTACCATCCATTATTTCTAGGCTTTGAAGACAGAATCATGGGGAGATAATGAATTGGCTGGGAAACAAATGCCACTGACTCCGGATTTGTCAGAAAAATAGATCATTGTACTCTAAGATTCCCAAATATCATAGAAACAATGATGATAAAAGTCGATGTAGGCTGCATACCTCTCATTGAGCCATTTTTCTTGGATATCATAACGACACCGAAGGTAACTAATTTGTAATTCTACAAGGGAAAATCTTTGGGCTATTAGGTAGGTAGTAGAAAGTAGACCAAAGCGCGATCTACTTTTTGTATGAAATTCTAGGTTATCAATAAGGACTTTACTAGAACGCGTAATCCATTCTAGTATGACTGGCATTTCATTAAGGATTTCCTCCTTTTCTGGTAGGAGGTCGGCTTTGATGATCGCCATTGGCGAGTTCTCGAGTTAGACTATCTATCAGAGAATTCTTCGATCCCTGTATATATTCAATAGAGAAGGAAAACTAGTTAAGCCATAATTGCCAACGCAGGAGTCACCCTTGTGCTTGCATATTTGATAAATTCTTTTTCACAAAACCGAGTATTCCTTTGCAATCAGTTCGAATGAGAAAAGGTTTAGGGGCTAAAAAGATTAAGAATTTTTCAATTCCCCTCATGATTACAAGGATTTCTTTTTCCATCGTGGGGTAGTTGCATTCTATTTTATTAAAACTTTTACTGCAGTATTTGCAAAGTTTTTCTCCTTCTTTGATTTTGAGAACTGTACTCCAGTGCTCATTGCTGGCATCTGTCTCAAGAATTAAATCATCTTCTTCATTAGATAAATTAAGAACAGGAAGATTTTTATACATCTTTTTGAAGTTCTGGACAATCTTTGAATCATTAGTGGTCCATGTCCAGCTAACATCTTTCTTGAGTTTTTGTTGCAATGGTTTTCTTAATTTAGCTAAATCTTTAATGAAATTAGAAGCATATGTAAGACATCTAAGAAACCTTTCTAGTTGCTTTCTATCTTCGATTTTTTCAGGAAAATTTTCTATTTTTCCAAAAATATGTTTTTGTAGAATAATC